>CDEZ01019708.1:0-23094 GCA_000826365.1 Acanthamoeba royreba
CATGTGCGAGAGCAGTTACGTATGGCCGTTTGGAGGTTCTTCAATGGTTACGACAGAACGGGTGCCCATGGGACGTGGGTACGTGTCGAAGTGCAGCAGCGAGAGGCAATCTCAAGATACTTGAATGGGCCAGAGCCAACGGATGTGACTGGAATGCTGAGGTCTGTGCCAGTGCAGCTGCCGAGGGTAAGCTTGACGCGGTGAAGTGGCTTCACGCCAACGGGTGCCCATGGGACTCGGCGACGTGCTCATCAGCAGCTGGTCGTGGACACCTTGAACTTCTTCAATGGTTGCGCTCTCATGGATGCCCCTGGGATCAATCGACGTGCTCTCAAGCGGCGGCTGCAGGCCACCTCGAGGTTCTTGAATGGGCGCACAACAATGGGTGTCCATGGGCGGAAGACACTTGCGCTGCAGCAGCAGAACATGGCCATCGTGACATTCTCAAGTGGGTCCGCTCCAGCGGCTGTCCTTGGTCAGAAACCACATGTGCAAGTGCCGCGTATGGAGGCCATCTTGATGTTCTCCAATGGGCCCGAATGCATGGCTGCCCTTGGGACGAGCGAACCTGCACGAGAGCAGTGAGAGGAGGCCATCTTGAAGTTCTGCAGTGGGCGCGCGCCAATGGATGTGCCTGGAACGAGGACACGTGTCTCTATGCAGTGATGAGCGGCCACCTGGCGATTGTGCAGTGGGCACGAGCCAATGGATGCCCCTGGAATCGAGACCGTTGCTTGAGGACAGCAGCAAGAAGTGGCAAGGAGGACATGATCCAGTGGTTACATGCCAACGCAGACAGTTGAGGTACCTGTGCTTGTGCTGGTACCTGTACTCCAACTCTACGTGCATTCTTGCAAACAATTATCTCTTATTAAGTTACTTGGTCTTTGATCGATCTGGGAACGGCAAGGCCCCAAGTCCGATGCAGACAGACCTTGATTGGTGAGCCGCGACTTGATGCTGATGATACAGTAGGCGTAGGAGACGGTGCAGAAGATGGTGTTATTAATGTCCATCCGCTCCTCAAGTAGACCGCTCCAGCAACAACCTGCCAGCAAGGCTGCACACGCGAGGCAACCAGACATCCAATGTTGTACAACCACAGCAGAACTTCCAGATGGCCGGAGCAGTTGTCAATGACCAAGGACACGCAGCCATTGGAGCAGGTGAAGTGGAACTACATTGGTATGCGTTGTTTCCAGTCTATCATGCTCTGCCATCACAATTCACAGGGCAGTAAATGCTGATGATGAAGTGGTTGTGTTGGACGAGGCACCGCGACTTGTGGGCGGAGCGCGACCTGGGTATGTTTGTATGGCGCCTACTCAGCTACTATGGCGCCCACTTGCATTGTCGTGCTCAAGTTGGTCTGCGCAACCTAATTCCATTGATTTTAGCTGTTTACAAGTATCTCTTGTTGCCGCTTGCGGTGTAAACGTAGCGACCTCCACGAGACCCTTGGTGCACACCTGTGCTGCCGGAGCTGCTGTTGTATTGCGTGGTGCCATGCTGCGTGTAGTGGAATTGTCCTCCTCTGGGGCCAGTGTGGACCGGAGGCCGCTGGTAGTACGACGCGGCAACGTAGACCGACGACGTCGCCTGCGAGGTCTGTCGGCCTCCTCCTCCGCCAGTACGGTTCACGATGCGCGGGTGGTCGCCCATTTGGTCGACAAGGTAAGCCTCGACTTGTCTCGCGTTGGTCTGAGAACTCGACCGATAGACCTCGCGGAACTCGTGCAGGCCTTGACTCTTCTTGTAGTCGTCATGCCGCCTTTGCATGCCGTCTTCGCCGGACGAGATGCCTATGTAAAACTTCTTCACATCTCTGTCCTCCCTCGCCTGCTGGGCAATCGAGCGATGGAGGCTTTCTTGCACCTGCGCGGGTCGGCCGGTTCGAGGGTTGCTGCTATCAAAGGTGGCTGCCATGTCGTGTGTTCTTTCGTTTGTTCTTTTTGGTGGAAGCGTGTACTCCTCGGTGTTACGTGGCGCTTTAGAGCTTTTTTAAATGAACCAACGGAGGCAACAGGAAATCAGATCACAACAATTTTTCATGAAATTCCAAATTCTATGATTTACGATTGGTTTCCTTTGGTTCAGCCACGGTTTCCTAAACTGTCGTGATTTGGATGAATTCAGTTGAAACTTTTCGATTTGGAAAAATATTTAAACCCAAACGCCCAAAATATGTTATCGTGCTGAGTTTTTTCTTGCCACAAACCCAGAGTATGTTTGATGCCAATCCAGCTTCACCCAAGCACTGAGGATTCTTGGCAATGATCCAGGTTCTAACCAGAACGCTCTTCTTGACCTTTTCTATGCTGAACCAAAGAAGTGTTTGGGCCTCAGTGTGAGGTCGTAGTGGCCGAGCTTTAAATAAGTCAGAGCTGCATTCACATGTCAATCAACAAGTGCCGATGGGAGAGAATGCAGGTGCCGATGGAGCCCTCCACCAGGAACAAGCCTACTCTCTCATCCTTCGGAGAACCCCTCGCACCATTGATGTAGTAGGTCACCATCGGAATCTTGAGTCGCCGGTTCACATGACGCCTATAGGGACTGCCCTCACCGTCTTCCTCGAGAATCACCATAGCCAGTCGTACCGGTGTTGCGGAATGTGGTTGATCTTCCACCTCGTCGTCTTCGTCGTCTTCTTCCCAATTGTTATTCTCTGCATTATCCCTCTCTTGTTGCATTCTTGCTACCTTTTGAAGTAAAAGAAGCTCCTCCGAACGTCTATGCCGTCGCTCCATGAAGAACAGACGTCGCACGCGGTTGATCTGGTCCCAGCTCGCGGTTGCCGGAAGGTTGAATCGGGGCGACGAACCTCCTTGACGCAAATCGTGCACGCGCTCCTCATATGCTTCCACCTCCAGCCAGTGATCATGCAAAAAGGGATCCTCTTCCTTTTCTTGATCGTCTCTCACCTGCAATCCTACCGGTGATTTCTCTTTCGAATGATCGGGAAGTTCGGCAAAGGAGAAGACTAGCTTGTGCGTGACCGTCGAAATGCCGAGCGCTCGGCTGGCCTTCTTGAAGAGCGTTCTCATGGTGTCTTGCGCGTTGACCACCACTTCGACAGTTCGTTGAGAACCACCAAGGAGGAGATAGAGCTTAATTCGGATGTCCCTCGATGATGAACGCACACACCACTCGAACTCGCTCGGCCAGTGAAGCTGTCTCCGAAACCGGAGAAGCCGGAACCTGTTACGCTTGTCTTCGAGGTGCTCACCAAAGTGTGCGAGGAACATCCTACAGGAAGCCACACGTTTCAAGTAACACCGCAGCACAGAGTTTGCATCATTTCCTTCGCTTTCGTTCTTTTTTGCATTTCGTTTATCGTTCTTTCTTCTAAAATGAAGGGACAGGGAGCTTGGTACCTTTGCCAAAGCGTCTGGTCTTTGCTCAGACTGTACCAAGCACGGCAGGTGAGCGCCACTTGAAGACACACCTCCCGGACGGTCAGTAGGGAGAACACGTCCACCAGCATCTCGTGAGGCAGCGCGGAAGTGATGAGGTCCCTACAACAGGCGCAGAACATATCGTGCTCCTCTTCATCATCTTCCGCCGAGAACGCTCCATTCCATCCAGCTTGGCGTGTGGCCACGTTCATTACTTCCTCCGGCAGGATCCTGGGTGCCACCTTCAACATGGCTGGACTGTCTCAAGAAACACCTGACACAACCCTTTTTCCTCACAAGTGGCGACAGGAGACTCGGGCCGGAGTAGAGATCAACCTTGACATCCTCTTCCTCTCGCAGCACTGACGTTCTGCAGGACGTCCCAACTCTGATTGGCCGTTGTAAAGAGGGAAATTTCGTAGGAAACGATGACTAATGTCCATCTGAAAATTTCACAGAAACCGACGCCCAGAATCGGTGAAGAGGAAACCGGGGAATTCTCGACTTTTTCCTTCCTTGCTCTCTCATAAAACTCTGCTTTGTGGCCAACATTTCATTTTCATCAGATCACCAAATCCTTCCCAGGCCAATCCTTCTGCCTCTTAATTTATTTTCTATTTAATTATTTAATTTATTGTCTCTCTACACAAGACATTCGATGGCGGATCAAGATTGGAGCACGATTACCTTCAAGAAGAAGGGTCCCAGCGGGAAGGACCCCAAGGCCGTGACCCAGGCCCAGCGCACGGGCGGTGCCGTGGAGACTACGAAGAAATCCTTCACCGGTGCCAACAAGCATACCACGACCCAGGGATCTGGCGCGAGGCGGCTCGAGGCCGACATCAACACGAGCGTCGATGAAGAACCCGACAAGCTCGCCCCCAAGACCGTAGGTTCCCATGTGGGCCGTGCCATCCAGGCTGCGCGCGTCAAGAAGGGATGGACGCAGGCCCAGCTGGCCCAGCGCATTAATCAAAAGGCCTCGGTCGTCAATGAGCTCGAACAGGGCAAGGCCCTCTTTAACAATCAAATGCTGGCCTCCCTCGAAAGGCAATTGGGCGTCAAGCTACGCGGCAACAAGGAGCTCGTCGGCACCCCGCTCGAACCCAAGGTCCCCAAGGCCAAGTAATTAATCGGCGACGCGTGCGAAGGAGGAGATCCATCGATGGATCTCCTGCCGCAGATGAAATCGAACAAAAACCCAAAAATTAATACCAGCAGCTTGTGTGCATAGGCCAGTTCCCTGTAAAAAACAAATTCTCTCTCTACACATTATGTCTTTTTTCTTGTTAATTGTATATCTGAGTGGGTGTTTTGTAGATAATTTGAAGCTTTAATTCTTATTTAAGTAGATCTGTTTTTGGAAATGAATCAAATAATAATCATAAATAAGATCTGTGGGTTGGAACACTGCAGTGTTGCAGTGTTTAGGAGAGAGGAAGCAGCTCCTGCTTCAGGATGTCTGTCACCAGGTGCGGCTGCACGGTCACAGAGGCGTCTTTCGTTTGGATGGGAATCTACGCCACAACATGCGCATGCATCAGTGAATGCAAGGGTAAGGAAGGAATGATGGTGAGGAAGAGGCTGGAGGATCAATGTACCTGGAAGTAGCGAAGACCTAGGAAGCGCGCTGGCCACCAGATACATTCTGGCCATCGGTACGCATCACCTGATGGCAGGGGAGCCCCTATATCAGGCCAACGTTGCATGTTGTGCACAATGGAATCAACGGAAGGCGTACGTTTCATGTCGATAGGGAAGAACTCGATAATGAGAGTGTTGCGGGCAGTGTAGAGGATGTTGTAGAACGCTCCACCGTGCGGGCCGATAGCGGCCACCACCTCTGCAGTCGAGTATTGAGCGAGCTGTTCATGTAATCATTCAAAGCAAGAGAGAGTCCAGCACCATGATTGAAGAATTCCAACATCTCATCAAACTTTCCTTCCCAGTCCTTGTGTTGGAAGACCACAAGCTGCTCTGGCCTCTTGTTGTCACGGAGCCATTGGTTAATGCTGTCTAGCAGCTCGTCTTCGTTGCGTACTGGGCGTGAATTCGTCTGCATCGGTTTATCAGCCATGCGTATGACAGGTCTGGAAAGAGTGTTCAAGCTGAACCTTGCGTGTAAAGTAGACGATCTTTTTTCGTTTATCCAGAGGCACGTTGGGATCAATTCCAAGATACCGCTGGCCGCGTTCATAAACCAGCGGGTGGTAGTGCGTAGCGACGCATGGGAATATCATCTACAGAAAGTCAGAAACGAGTGAGCCAACAGGAGGAGAGAATAAGGGAAGATATTTACCTCCTTTGCATGCACGACATCGTTTCGTGCAACGTATACCAAACGGTCCTGTATGCACGAAAGAATTAAACAGGTTTACCAACAATAAGCTTAGGCGAACCTTCAAGCCAAACCTCTCCCAAAGTTTCTCCACGTTGGGATGCTTTTTGTATGACGGCGACACCAGTATCTTGATTTCAGGATCACTTTGCAGCAGATCCCTGGATTGTGGAACAAAGTCGGCTTCTGAATCTCAGACAAACATGAATCAAGTAATAGAATAGCACCAGACTTGGATGATCTTGGACCAACCGCGATCTATAAAGTGCTGGTAGTACGCTCCGCCAGTTTGTGGTGTTAGCATCACAACGGCCTTCTCGTATGATTGCGTAGGACCTGCACGACATAGTTCGATCAATGCTATCCACAGTTGGGGGACAATGATTACGGAGAACCTACTTGCTTCATTAATGATCCAGGTATACTTAGATTCCTCCCAACATTGAAACTTATTGAAGCTGTCATCAGGTCGGCCATTCCAAATGCCTGCTCCGTACTGATGAGGATCAACATTCTACAAGCAAAAATAGAGGATCAACATTCTTACCGTCTTTGATAATCGCAATCTCGCCGTAGATGTACCGCCTATGGGTAAAAACCAGTTCCTTGCTTTTGTTGAATTCCCCTATGATGTCACACCTTTTGCCACAATCAGCCGTACTCAGCATAAATGAACCAAAGATTGTCGTGTCCGTACCTATTTTCGCCTTCTCGCGCGAACGGTGATGGGCAAGAGCCATGCTCGCTCTGTTTTGTATCTGTTGTGTGAGCTGTTGTACAACCAAGATCAAGAGGACTCAGCGGGATCTATTCAGCTGCGCACCATGTACGTCTTATTGATGACACCAACGCTCAAGAAGAACTTCTCCAACTCGGGATCCACAAACGAAGGCATCGGCATGATGAATGCTGGATAAGACAACTGGGACTATAAACACACAAACGTCATCGTGTAAGTCATACTGGAATCGACATCGACATTGGTAATTGGTGCATCCGCGCTTAGGGAAGAAGGACTCAGGCTACCTTGTAGAGAAGCTGTGGGTGCTCCTTGTGACACTCTGCCCCGCGGCACTCGCTGATGATCTTCGGTACCTGGCCGCATGACTCGTCGCACATGGCGTTCTCGCACACCTCCGGATGACACACCACCGGCCGCCTTGCTGGATCACCCACTGCTACTGCACACGTGTCACCCAAGAGAAAAAATTTAGTATTTCTAAAAAACAATCTACATCTTAAATAAATCATATATTTTTATTAAAAGTCATTCTTATATATCAATTTAAAATAAAATATAAATAAATAATATATCTATAAATAGATAAAATAGAGAAAAAAGATTCAAGACCAGTAAGCCTCTGCTGCTGTGGTGGTGGTGTAGAGTCATCCAAGATGGTGGTCTTCTTCTTGTTGGGCAGGGGAGGAGGATGTTGCTGATGGAGGGCACCACCGTGTCCCACGACGCGATCGTGGAGCGGTGGTGCCTCGGGGGTAGGCTGGTCGTGGACGAACCGGTAGTAGGCCATGAGCTGCGTCACGGCCACCACCACCGCCAGCAGCCCCAGCCACCACCGCCACGTCCAGCGTCTCATCTCCGCTGTGCCCGCAACAAGAGAAAGTGGCGGCTTTTCGGAATACGTTTCGAAATACCAAAATTTTTGCCAAGTTCAAAATTTCGTAAATGCAAAGAATTTCAATTTTTCGATAATGTCGTCTTCCAGCCCGATGTCTCGATGCCAGGGGAGCAGCGAAGTGATCACCGGTGGCGGTGGTGCCTGTGTTTGAAGGTACCGATTAGAATGCTGTGTGGAAGACGGGCTTTGCCACAGCAGTCAAGCTCGACGATGGCTGGTATGGCAGATGTACAATCCTTCCACATCCTCGTCATGGTCCTCCCTGCATGCTACCGTTAGAGGAAAGGATCAATGACTACTAAGTCCCACCTGCGCCACCTCAACCACTCTCTAGCACGACATGACATTCCTCGCCCGGCGCCTGCCCCATATGGTGCCCCTTCCCTGAGTACCAAGGGACGTCGGAGCTAAAGGGGATCAGCCAATCGGAGCTCTGAACTGTTGAACATACCTGCGCTCAGTTTTCCGCAAAGCAAGATGAACAAGGACCCAGTGTGCTTTGTGTGCAGGGAGAACAAAGCCAGGCCCGAGTATGGGAAGTGCATGGAGTGCAAGGTGCTCTGGGACAAAGTCGAAACGACGTGCAACAAGGCCAAAGTAGGGGAGAAACTCTGTTCCTACTCTGTTACCGGTGATGCTGTCTTTTCTCACCTTCAGCTCAAGTGTCCGTATGTGTGCCACGTTCCAGACACTGTGTCGCTCTTCCTCTTCGACGGAGCAGAAAAGAGTGTTTTGTTTTCATCTCTCATTTTTAACTCCTATTCTGTGTTTCTTCGTCCTGCAGGACGTGCGGGATTGGGTTGTGTGATGCTTGCGCAAAGCAGTGTCACGTGCACCACAGCATCCCTGACTACCCTCGTGCCTGGCCGGTACCGCACTCTTGCCTGATTGTTTTGTTTTGATTGATTGATGTCCATTTGATGATGGTGATCGATCGGAGCAGAAGTACGTGTGTCCGTGCGGAGCAAGTGGTAGCTGTTCAAGCATGCCAGCAAAGCAGCACGCATTGGGTTCTCCTTTCTTCTTGAATGCCCCTGCTTGTTGTTGGGATGTGATCACGTCTAATGAATGCATTGATGAACAGTGGAACAAGTGCGTGCACTCTACGAGTACTCTGCAACGACCTCTGATGAGCTCAGTTTCGACAAGGGCGCCGTGTTGAAGGTTCTGAACAAGCTTCATTCCGGCTGGTGGGAAGGAGAGCTCAACGGCCATCGTGGATACTTCCCCGCTAACTACGTGGAGCCGATTCCTGATCCTGCGCCTGCTCCATTCCTGGCTGCCGCTTCCCCACTTGGCAACACGAAGTCGGCATCATCAGAGCCAAGCTCAGCTGCCGAGAAAGTGCGTGCACTCTACGAGTACTCTGCAACGACCTCTGATGAGCTCAGTTTCGACAAGGGTGCCGTGCTGACGGTTCTGAACAAGCTTCATTCCGGCTGGTGGGAAGGTGAGCTCAACGGCCATCGTGGATACTTCCCCGCTAACTACGTGGAGCCGATTCCTGCTCCTGCGCCTGCTCCATCCCCGGCTGCCGCTGCACCGGGGTCTGTTCCTGCAGGCAGAGGAGGCCTTACATCAGGAGGATCAAGTGATGCTCCCCGCGGTCGAGGCGCACCAGCTGCAGGAGCAGGAAGAGCAGCTCCTCCCGGCGGACGCGGAATGCAACCACTCACTAGTGGGCCGGCTGGCGGGGCCTCGCGTGGACGCGGCATGCCCGGCCCTGGTGGTGCAGGTCCTGGCGGTCGGGGAAAGGCTCCTGATGGCCCAACCTTCTCATCTGGAGTCACTCTGGGCAACTCTGTCCTCCCTCATGCTCCTGCTCCTGCTGCTGCTCCTGCCGTGGAATCCATGCAGGCACCTGTCGCGAAAGAAGACGGCAAGCCACTGCTGGCAATGGTACAATACAAAGAGAAGTGCATCAAGCTCCAGCTGGCCTCGGTCACAAGCCTCGCCCAACTGCGATCGTGCGTGATGGAGAGGTTCGGAGTTAAAACCGAAGTGAACGACGACGATGACACGTACAGCCTGGAGTACTTTGATGAGGACTTTGATGAATGGATTCATCTGGAATCCGTGGCAAGTCTCAACGCCAAGGCCAAGTTGCGCTTGCAGGACACAAGCCTCTCTGTGGTGCGCAGCGCGTGGGAGTGGAGCGACGCGCTGCTCAAGCATCCAGGCTGGCTGACCAAGGGATTCCAAGAGACGCCCTACCTTTCGCTTCTCCTCTCCGATGGCTCTGCCGTGCATCACGGAGCGGAACTGGCCAGTCTGCGTTCACTTCTACAACAGATGGACGCCTCCCTCGGGTCGTTGGAGGTCGTAAAGGCGTTCGCCATCCACAATGCGCGCATCCAGGAGAGCTTCAACACGTACCGGGCGGCGCTGGCCAACAAGTGGCGCGCAAGTCCGCAGCTGTTCAAGCAGAACGACTGGGACCAACCGCAGGCCAAGGCCCACGCCCATCGAAGGAAGGTCAAGGAAGCGGCGGACCAACTGGTGTCTCGATGCCAGTGGAACAGCGAAGTGACAGTGCCAGTGGTGCCTGTGTTTCAAGGTACCGATGAGAACGCCGTGTGGCAGATCTGTCAGACGGGCTTTGCCACAGCAGCCAAGCTCGACGATGGCTGGTATGGCAGAGGTACAATCCTTCCATACCCTCGTCGATGTGGTCATCACCATCATCGGTTGACGATCGAACTTGACGTGATCTGTGGATGATGAATGCAGGAACATACTTCACGAGCAACTTCAAGTACGCGCGGTACTACTCCAAGGCCAACCAACAGGGCCTTCGTCCTATCCTGCTCGCCCTCACCGCTCCCGGCAATCAGTTCCCGGTGATCGAACGCATCAATGAGAAGGACTCGCTGATGGGCAAGCCGTGCCAAAAGGGCTATCAGTCTCACTACGTGCTCGTCAGCCACAATTCTGCGCCAGGCACTCAGGGACAAGTGGCGCCACTGGATGCCCCTTCGCACAGCGTGGCCGACGAGCTGGTGGTGTTCGAGAGCGCGCAGGCAGTGCCCAAGTACGTGCTCTACGTCAAGTAGAGTGGATGGTTAACTTGATTACAATGGAAAATGACGAAGTTTGGTGATGGTGAGAAAAAAAGGCCTCCTTAAAAAGGATGCGCCTTGTGGGAGACCTCCACCTGCTACAGAACATCTTGAATTCCTCGTCAATTGGGAGACACAAGGCTGATATAGGGCCGGCGGAGGTGCTACCGCTAGTCGAACGTTTACGCAAACTTGATGACTATCTTCTCTTCAGTCCTTAGCCTACTCAAGATGGACTCAAGTTGGTCGGTGTCGTCGGCTTCATCCCCAGCATCGTACTGTTGTCTGCGCTCTGACGAGCCGAGAACTTCGTAGGCTTTCTGTATCCTATGCCACATCTGCTCCTTGTCCTTCCTCTCCGACTACAGATTCAGTGTCAGAATGCACGGACGAGAACTAAAGAGTGAGGAACATACCTCCGGCAGCAAGGCTAGCCTGTCTGGATGATACATGAGAGCCTTTTGGCGGTACGCCTTCTTGATATCGTCGATGGTTGCCTGTCGACTTAGTTCAAGTAGGTCGTAGTGGGTAGAAGAAAGAGACTCCTGTGGGGAGATGTCCTTCTCCTTGCGTGCTGCCTTGTGGTTTGTGGCTTTCTTCAGTCTTTCGGGCGTTGTAGAGCTCCTGCGCTTCCTCTGAGTCCGTTCTTGTGTTGGGGCAGCTCGACGAGAGCGATGGCCTTCCCTCTTGGGAGATGGGTCTAACACCTCTGGAGCCTTCTTTGTTCTTGTTGAGCGCCTCATCTGGCTGTTCGTAACTCTGCGGGACTGTGACTGTATTAACAAAGGAGTACTCTTCGGGCAAGAGTCTTCCAGTTTGTGCCAGGATTGGTGCAGGCAGATGAAGACAACATGTTGGGATTGGGTGTTACAAGGTGCAAGCGTCAGCCACCCAATAGAATCACGCGTCTGAGCATTGACACCAGCATTCACACCTTCCTTTGCCATTTCTTCACAAACCTCTGCACCGCTTAACACATCCATTACCCTTCATGACGCTGACTCTGGGCGATAAAGAAGGCAAGAACCTTGCAACTAAGTTGATCAACAACTGGCGCTTAGCTAGTGCAGATATAACACCACAAAAGGTTCCTAAAACTGCCTCCTCAGTGTCCATCGCCTAACAGGAGGGTGGTAGGCGGTGTTAGTGTTGGAGCCACACGCCAAACCTAAGTCCGAACCAAGGAAGCAGTCGCCGAAAAAGAAGTCCAAGTGTGCACCTACGTGTACTTCGATCATCGTCTACGTCGGGGGCGGTAAGCGCTACCACATCTCTGACTGCTGCCCGCGTGGACCTAGCGAAGCGAAGCCTATGAAGCTTGAAGAGGCGAAGAAGCAGTTCTCCCCGTGTCACTACTGTTTCAATTAGCAAACAAGGCACTGGTTGATGCCCATCAACCACCAACACAAACAGATAAATGAAGTTCCCCTTTTGATCTATGCATGGTACCAAATCTGCAATAACGATGTGACTTTTCTTTGGCGTGATGTGTTGCTTCGGAAGATTTTGACAAAATTAGCAGACAAATGACATAACTGTTGTTTGAAACGTTTTGTTCCTTATCTGGCATGGAGCAACACGATGCACCCATCTCTTTTTCTCCTGTACCGACTAAGTCCCTTTCTTGCCTCTTGAAAGATATTTTTCTTTTTTTAAGGAGAACATTTTTTTAAAAGCAAGGAAAACATTTTTCAATTCAACAAAAAAATAATTTTAATTGTCAAACAGAAATTGGTAACCAAGTTGCTGCTGGCGGGAATGAAGAAGAACACCAAGAGTACCCCTGCTAGGGCCCTACCCTCCGACGACCTTACTGTTCCCTAACTCATGCTGCAGTGACCGTAGAAGCCCTTGGCCTGAGCGGAGAACTGCTGCGGTTGTTTGTTGTCGGTACGCTGCGCTGATGATGGGATCTTTCATGAAAATGATGAGTATTGTCCTGTTGACAATTCTCGTGTCCCTCTTCTTGCGCTGCAGAGGCGATCAACCGAGCAGGAAAGCTGGCTGAGGCCGAGGGTGCTCCCGCCATCGAAGCTTCGCATCTTCAACGAATCCTGCCTCAACTCCTTCTCGACTTTGCGTAACGGAGAGTCAAGACTGTCTGTGCTTGCGTCATGGCTGGAAGTGCCTTTGAAGAGGTATATGATGATATATCTTCAATAACGTAGATACATGTTTGAGAAAGAAGATCCCTCGCACCTTCGTCACGGGAGACTCTGGGCGCAGAGGAGCAAGATGGGGAGTTAGCCACGGAGGACGTAGGATACGTAAAGCAGAGAGGCAATAAGGGCGGCCAAGAGCGTGCTTCCAAGTTCGTCGGTCAGTCATTTGCCCAGCTGTTTGCGATGCTCCTGCACGCACTTGGTCGAGCAGTACTTGAAGGTCAGCCTGTAGAAGGGAACCTGGCCGATCTTCTTCCGGCAGCAATCGCAAACTGGCCCGCTGGCACTGCTGTTGGGATTGTGGGCTGTCGTGCTCGAAGGAGCTGGTGCAGGGGATTTTGTCTCTGCCTTGCTTGGTGCTGGAGGCTGCTGGACGCCGGTGTTAGTACTGGCCGGAGTCGAAGCGGGATTGGAGGTTCCGTCAGCAGGAAGGTAGATTCCAAGGGAGAGCTGTATTGCCCGTTGGAGCTCTGCATCTTCCTCTTCCTCCTGCTTCTGCCGTCGTTCCAATTCCTCCTGCTTCTCCTTCTCCTGCATCTCTCGCTCCTGTTGCTGTTGGAGCTTTCGTTGCCTTTCACGTTCCTTCTTCGCGCGCCGTCGTTCCTCCTGCTGTTGTTTTCGGGCCTCCTCTTCCTCCTTTTCGCGCGCCTTGCGCGCTTTGAGAGCCTCCTTTCGCTTTTTCTTTTTATCAAGTTCCTTCTTACGTCCTTCAGATTCCATCTCCTTGGTGAGCGGTGGAATCCTCGCTTCAGCGTAGTCCCACATATCCGGATTGTCACCAGCAAACCTGAGGTCCCATCGCCATCAGACCAAAGCTGTCGAGAAGAACAGTAACATAGTTAATGGAACATGGTACCTTCGGAAGACGTAGCGCGTATCCTTTTCGGGTGCAAGATCATAGGGCGTTTTGCTTATGACTCCTAACAGTAGGTGCGAAGTCAATACAGGAGAAAACAAGGCCGTCGGAGCCGTATGGAACTCGAACCTTTAATGGTTGGGTCAGCCCCTTTAGACAACAGCAACTTGATCAGCTTGATGTTGCCGTCAGCGCTGGCCCGATGAAGGACAGTCCAGTAGTGGTAGCCAGGAATCTTTACCGCACAAGAATAAGAGCCACGTTCTGAGAGTAAAGAACATAGCACACCGTACCCTGACGTTCACATCTTGACCTTTGTCAATGAGCAGGTTTACAAGATCGATACTGCCGAGCTCGCACGCCACGTAGAGGGGCGTATAATCGCTAGAGCCAGCTCCCACCAGCAAGTCGCTATCTGCATGAGACACGAAGACTTTAACACCACAAACCTGTTGGACAATCATGGGTGAGAACCTACCGGCAATACGAGTGAAAATTTGGTCGATTGCGTTTGTGTCGTTAGCGCGTACAGCCTCGATCAGTTCTGCTTCAACTTGCCTTTCCTCAGCTAATCGTTCCTCTTCATTCCGTTCCTGACTGCAAGAGAAGGTAAGTTGAACTAGTATTATTATCCGTATCATGTTGATTACCTCGTTGCGAGCGGTCGCCGCTGGGGTTGTTCCTTGGCGTTCACCGGTGCAGGTTCACTGATCAATTCATCAAGTTGAGTAGAGGAGGCATTGTGATCACCATGACACAGGTTCGTACCTCTTCCGCTCAATAACTTGCACTTGGGGCGATGTCTCAACCTCATCCTCAATTTCTATTGTGGAGAGGATCTCAAATGCTCGCTGTATAGCAGTTACGGATGGTCGTTCAATGTGAAATGGAATAGATCGCAGCTTCGGATTGGCGCCCTGCAAGGCAGTGTCAAGTTAGATACGGTCTCATGATACCTAAATGGAAGAGATCTAACCTTTCCCTTGCCCTTCTTTGTTCCTAGAGGGCTGCCCTCGTAGAAGAAGAGTGACCTATTAAGTCCTCCACCCGGAAGGTAGTAGAATACTAAATCACTAGCTTCAAAGTAGCCCTTCCACTCAGCAAGGAGTTCTCTTATTTCCTATGTTGAATCAAGGTGAGCTTTATGCATTCTCGTGTCATCAGTGGCCGTCACACTTACCCGCTGAAGCTGCGCTTCGTGATATCGACGCATGAAGGCACCAGCCGATCTGGGCTTATTGCCCTTTGCATCGCGTGCGGACTGGCTGCCGCCCTGCTTCCGTCGCACTGTGTATCTTCGGAAGGTCTGTTTCACGTACGCCAAGTTAGATTCACGATGCCAACCTAAAGCTCTGATGATGGTGATGAAGCTCCTCTACCTTATGGGCCACCACGCGGTTGCCGTCGTACACCGCACCAGCAAAGTAGCCGCCGCTGCACATGAGGAAGATCCACATTCGAGAGCCACCCAGCTCGCGCACGCTCTCCTGCAGCTCAGGACTGATTGTACACACAATGAAGAAAACGTTACTACATTTTCTCATTTAAATAAACTCACTTATATGCATTTCCAAATTGAAAAAATGCAAATGTATTAATATTTTTAATTCAAATTTAATTAATAATTATTTGCAAACTTGTATGTTTATTTTTAAGCAGAGTAAAATTATTATTATTATTATTATTATTATTAATAATAATAATAATAATACCTGCGTTGTTCTTGGCTGGCGGTGAGGCCGCGGTGAGTATCTTCGAAGCGGCGGGGCAGGATGGCGCGCCAGAAGTGGATCACGCGCCCGTCGCTCGTGGTCAGCTTCATCCTCGGCCCTCGTCCGCCACCTCCACCCGTCTTCTTCTTCCTCTGCTGCTGTTGCTGATGTTGATGTTCATCTTCTTCTTGGCTGCTGCTGTCCTCATCCTCATCCTCATCTTCATCTTCGAAAATTTGTGCCTCTACTCGAATTTTTTGATCTTCTTCATCTTCATCTTCATTTTCTTCTGAAGTAGAAGAATAGATTTGACTACGTAGGACATCAAAGGTGGCTTGATCAATGGGTGGCTGGCCAATGCGGCGCCGCTGGAGGTTGAAGAGATGCCAATCCGACTTGAAGTGGGCCTGCTGCGCCTCGACCGATCCAAAGTAGAGATCCCCGCACACCGTGCGGCAGGTGAGGCCCTTCTCTCGGGCGGCCTCCTCCAGCCGCCGCCGCTCGACGGCCGCCTCGTCATCGAGGACCTCTTCGTCCTCTTCTGCCTCGTCGTCGAGAAGGGCGGATGGCACCACCACAGGGGGAGGTACCGATCGATCCTCCTTTTCCTTCTTCTTGATGGCAATGTTCTGCCAAAATGGGGGCGGCAGAGCAAATAGGCTCACCTTCTTGAGTGAAGATGAAGTGGATGTGGATCGCTCTGCATCCATTTTCAAAAAATAAATAAAATCTCTTCAAAAATGCTACACAGATAAAGAAAATAAGCTTATCTGTTTGGTAATAAATAATTGTCTTTATTTTTTTAGCTTTTGTATGAAATAACCGAGATAATTTTCTTGTCCCCGTTTTCGAGAACGGAAATGCAGGAAAATGATAAGAAATGAAATGCACATATTTGGAATACCTGATCAACATTCTTTGAATACCTCTATAAAGAATATTCGGGCCAGGCTATTGGCCCGATAGCGTGTTCTACTTGTCGGCGACATTCTTCAACGTTTCCGGTCTCAACGAATATCTCTGATACTTGTCCGCCAGCAGCCAGTGACAAAGACCAACATGAGGAGGCTCACTGCGGTCCTGGCACTGGTCGTTCTGCTCAGCTGCACGCTGTGCCACCAGGTTTCTCGCCCCCCTTTTGTGTTTCTCCCTGTACTGTACTTGCGTTTTGTCTTCTGAAAAACATGACCAGAACTAACTCGGAGTTGTGGCGGTCTTGCTGCAGGCGGATGCTCTCGAGCCGATCGAGCAGAGAGTGGAAGCTCTGCTGGCGCGAATGACCCTACAGGAGAAGGTGAACCAGCTGCTCATTCCGGAGGACGACGCCGCTACCGTGCGCCAGAAATACATGCGCACGTCCTTGGGCGCGCTCTACTTGCCGAGCAGCGACGTCAACGCCACGAACGAGTTACAGCGGTTTCTTATCACCAACTCGCGGCTCAACCTGCCCTTGGAGTGGGTACAGGAGGCTCTCCATGGCGGTGCGCAGGGAGGCACGATCTTCCCGATGCCCGTAGGAATGTCATCAACGTGGAATGTCGGTGCGTCCCTCCCGTTGCATTGCTGTGAAGTGAAAGCATACTGAACGCGAGATACTCAGAATTGATCGAAAGTGTACACGAGATCATCGCACTTGAGGCGCGTATCGTTGGCGCGTTCCGTACCTTCTCTCCCAATATGAACCTGTACACGGATCCTCGCTTTGGCAGGTTCGCCACTCTGCTTTGTTCTTGCTTTTCCGTTCTTCCCGGTCACTCATCCTGAATTCATCCAGGTTTCAGGAGGGTTGGGGCGAAGATCCGTACCTCACCTCGCGTATGGCGGTAGCGATTGTGAACGGGCTGCAGGGAAAGAAGGATGCTCAGGGCTACATTGACTTCTCATCCCGTATCATCTCGACGGCAAAGCATTTTGCAGCCTACGGCAGAACGCAAGGTATACTAGCTTTTCTGCAATGCTCACAGCAGCCTTCTTGGTAGCCTGGAGCTTGCATTCATAAGATACGCAACTGCAGGAGGACAGGATGGCACTGCCGCAGACATCACGATGCGCACGCTGCGTGAGATCTACCTCCAGCCCTGGAAAGTGCTGACCAGGGAAACGCAAGTGGTATGCACATTCTCGACTTTGATGGTTGTCATCACTATCTGGGATTGAAAGTCATCCTCAGGGCGGAATCATGCCGTCTCACAATGAAGTTGATGGAGTTCCTTCGCATGGAAATAGCTGGCTTCTTCGAGACGTGCTGCGGAAGGTGACCTTTGATCTCCTTGTGGGAGAAGTGCTAGTCTTCCATGGATATCTAACTCCTTTCCTACCTCACATAGGAGTTTAACTGGAGCAAGGGTGTCATTTCAAGTGACTACGGCGATGTCCAAGGACTTAGATTTTATCATCTGGTTGAGACAGATGGTAAGGCAGTTCCCATCGACGGCCGTGGTCTGTTCTGCTAACTTGAGATCCATTCTCGTACAAAGAGGATGCTGCCGTGCTGGGCTTGAGGTCTGGAGTCAATATGGAGCTCGGTGCAGCCTCGTTTCCCTTGCTACTAAATGCAACTCTCAGCGGTAGACATGCAGGCACCTGATTAGGTTATAGATAGGAGTCTGACCTCTTTCCGCCCCAGGTAAGATCTCGACAGCGGAGATAGACGAGGCCGTGCGTCATGTACTCTACAGCAAGTTCAGTTCTGGAGTTTTCGATAAGCCCTATGCTGATCCGTCTCGGGTGCATCTGCTCGACAATCCCCGGTATGTTCACCTTAATCACATGCTTCTCCCATGAGTTCAATTGGTGACTTGTATGACTCTCAGACACCGACAAACGGCCAAGAGAGCTGCTCTGGAGTCGATTGTTCTTCTCAAGAACAAAGGCAACATGTTGCCACTTAACCTTAAAGGTGCGAGCTGAACCCCCATCCATGCGTGTATGGTCCACTTATCGGCATCAACTTAGGCATTTCGTCGATCGCCTTGATCGGACCGAACAGTGATAACATTGATAGCCAAGTCGGGGGTTACACCAACTACGGAGCGCACGTTGTGACTCCTCGTGAGGGCATCCGAAAGTATCTGGATGCTAGAGGACTGGAAAAGGTAACACTACAGACTGAGATAGGTTGTTTCTTCATGAATGACTCGGAAGTGCTCATCCCAAGAGCCGTGGCGCTCGCTGCCCAGTGCGTCCTCTACTCCCTTCCCAACTGCAAAACCTTGTGCCTCACTTAGCATCTGTCTCTCTATGCCAGGTCAAGCGTGGCAATTGTAGTGGTGGGAGACAACCAAGACACATGCCAAGAGGCTTATGGATTACGCACGGGCGATCGTGCCTCGCTGGTACGGTGCACTCACAAGAGATTCTCTGATTGAGTCCACTCATCGCATCCTGATTCAGGACTTGCCCGGAGGCCAGTTAGCTCTTATCTCGGCCGTTTTGAATACTGGAACGCCCACCGTTGTGGTGCTTATAAACGGACGTCCTGCAACATTTGGTGCAGATTCATTGGTACTAAGGTCCACTCACTCGTAATGATTGAATCAGGTTCCTCATTCTTGTGAACAAAACAGAACGTTCTCTTGGACAAGATTCCTGCCTTGCTCGTGACCTGGCGCCCTGGCGAAGAAGGAGGCAGCGCCCTTGCTGAGATTCTCTTCGGCGATGTCTCCCCTTCGGGCAAGCTTGTCTCCTCCTGGCCCTTCTCCGTAGGTCAAATCGGTGGGCCATCAAACCCTTACTATCAACACCATCGACAGTACGACGGCAGGCAGTACACATTCCAGCCTTACACGCCTCTCTTTCCTTTCGGCTTCGGTACTGTTTTGTTCCCGTTGCATCCCTTGCTTCCAACGCTGACTCGGCAACTTTCCATTGCTTAGGGCTCTCGTACACCCGGTTCTCAATCGGCTCACTGGAGAACACAGCTGTCATCGACGCCACAGGAGTGGCCACCTTCAGCGTGATAGTACAGAATGTGGGGAACGTGTATGGCGGAGAGGTCATCCAACTATACATCGGTAGCGCCCTTCGGCTTACTGTTCGCCCTTGTCTCAATGCTGAATCGTGCATGGTCATATTCTGGCGCACAGGCGATCGTGTGGCATCAGTGGTCCCCTATAAGAGCATGCTCAAGGGTTTCAAGAAGGTCTTCCTCAGTCCTGGCGAGCAGACCAAGGTCGTCCTTCAAGTCAATGGTAGAGATCTGGCCTTGTACAACCGCAAGATGGAGTTCGTGGTGGAGGCTGGCTACTTTGATGCTTGGATCGGTTCCGACTGTCTCCTCGATCAGCCCGTCTACTGCATCCAGACATCATTCTACGTTCGTAACTCCATCCAAGTCAACTGATGACAGGTCCAACACAGTTCAGTTGGACATGAAGATGAAGTGGGTATATTGTTGAATGCACCAATACACGTCCCTGCGCAAAGTATGAACGCACTCACACGTTGTCCCCGCCGAGAAGAGGCTCTAGCAAGGTCGACTCTGTAGTCTGAACATTGAAGGCACTGTTGAGCGCTCGCATGGAGCTCGTCGTGGCCGTCTTGTGAACATAGAAGTAGTAGATAAAACCAACGGCCAGTGCAATCACACCACCGCCGACGCCCAAGCCCAAGCCAAGAGCGATGTCAGGAGAGAGCACATTCGTAGGGGTCTCGTCTGTGTGAGACAAGAGAGAATGTGAGTGAACAGCATTCTCATCATCATCATGGACATGGGCCGGTGCTTACGAGGATACACAGGAGAGTAGTGTGGATAGTGCGGGTAGTGTGGGTAGTCCGGGTTATAGGCCGGGTAAGAGCCAAGTTTACTATGCTTGGCCTGGAGCTCAGGACGGTCCCATTGAATCAAGTCCGAACTGTACAAGGTTGGTTTACCAACGGGAGGGTGAGTAAGCAGGACAAGGTTGTGGATGAACGAAGCAAGCAAGATAATGTACGAGAAGTGATTGATGGGCTTGACGGTCATCGGCTTAGATTCGAAGGTGGAGTAGTCCTTCCAATCGCTATCCGACATGAAGAATGGACGATCAACCTCCTTGACCTGCACGTCGTAGTCCGAGAGCTCAAACTCCCACGTGTTGTGATGGCGCACATACACATGCTTGCCGTCCTCGTTGTTCATGACATAGATCCTGAAAGATCGAGGAGCAGACAAAGATGAGTAACTCAGCGTCAAGCTAGGTCCTAGACAGACTCAAAACGTACGTTCCACCCTTGTTGAGGGCCAGCTCAGCGAAAGCGTAGTCCTCAGCCATCGAATTGTTGGGATAACGAATACCGCTGTCGAACAAGCTCTGGAGGGCGAAGAGATGAGCAAATCTCGCCATTCATCGGTGCGTATGTGTTCGGAGGTACCTTGCGGTAGACGAAAGTGCCGAAGTGAGGACCCCAAGTGGAGGCGCGCCTGACAACGTAGAAAGTCTTGGAAGAGAGGATATAGTAGAAGTGGTGCTCTAGCACCGTCATGTCAACCTCACCGCGGATGATGGGGGCGACCTGAGCCGAGATCCGGTGCTCTCGGAAGTAGTCGTCATCGTCCCAATGGACCACGATCTCACCCCGAGCACGCTCAACGGCAATGTTGCGCTTGACACCAATCGAGCAGCGCTCCGATAGATACATGTAGTGCACATCAGAGGCAGAAAGGAGATCCTTCATGTCGGGGTTATCCATCTGTGAGACGGAGCCATCGTCCACAATGATGATCTCAAGGTTGGGATAATCTGAAGCAAGACGAAGTGAGCTCGATCTGGTTGGGGAGAATTGTGGAAAACTTACCTTGCCTGCGGACCAGCTCGATAGCCTTGGTAAGGAACTGAGGACGTTCATAGGTAGGGATGATCACAGTCACAAGAGGGAACTTGGCTATCCCGGGGGGGGGGAATTACAAGTTAAGCTTACCAAGATTGCTCAACTATAACTTAAGGATGGCAGTGCGTACTGATCATGCCCTCGTGAGGAGAGACATAAGACATGTGCGTCCAGGAGAAGGCCATGGGTGAGTCGAGCTCGCTACCATACTGACCCATAAGATAGGCTCTAGTGTCAGCAGGCACGCGGATGTCGCTGTCGTGGAAAGTAGCCTGAATCGAAAGAAGGTGAGCCATTGCTACCTCTACTGATGCAGCCTTGTAGATGGGTACCAGTTTGGTAGGAAAGACGTCTGAGAAGGCAGGTTTGAACGGAAGCCATGGGTGAACGAGCTGCTTTCCATCTGCTGAGACAGAGAAGACAAAGAGGTTGAGGGTCGCCTCGATATTGCCATCCATCACGACAGACACTTTCAAGTGATCGATCTCCTCATTTCCTTCCACGAGATAGTTACTGCTACTCTCGAGCTCAGTCAGGAGTACCTGTAGTGATCCACATCCAACCATAGTTTCATTGTTTTGATCAGTTCATGAAGCGTGAATCCACCATACTAGTGAGGTTGAGGCGATACCTGGCGAGCAATGGCGAACTGGGAGGCGAGGATAGCGAGATCCGCCATGGCGGCGTGGTGAGGGAGAGATGCAGCGTGTCGCCACACTCCCTCCAATGTGCGGCCGGTGGCGAAGTAACATACGTTGGCCGCTTCGAGATGTTCATGGACGGTGGAGATGAGGTGAGCGAGCGCGAGTGCGCGAGTTAGTTGGCGTTCGTTGCCATAGGGTCCCGCCTTTGTCGTCATGTGCACCAGGCGTTCATCGTTCCGACAGGCCGACACGAACCCTAGCAGACAGAGCGCGAGCCCTAACAGAGCTTCGTATCGCTGCATCTTACCAGATCTTCTACAGCTCCTCGCTCTCTGGTCAAAAGTCAGTACGAAAACTCGAAGGACGAAGGAGGTGCAACATACCCGGTGCTCTCTCTCTCTCTCTCCCTGTCGGAGAGCGAAGAGCAGATGAAAGTTTCGACGATCCTTAAGCGAAGGGTTTCTTCCTAAAAAGGGAACTGAGCAGTTAGGGATTTCGCTTCGCTCGGCCACCTTCAACTCTCCCTAGCATGTGCTTGAGCTTGGAGAGTTACCATTCGTTGAGCCGTTGGCAAGCTCACATGACACTTGCTAGAATTCCATCTTGATGTTGCGATAAGACCGAGCTTGGGTGTTAAAGAGAGATATGATTCTGGAGCTTGTGAAGTGAGAAAGGCGCAAAGGCCTGATGTATTAGTAGTAGGAACACTCAGAGCCAGCACTTCATAGAGCGGAGCAAAGCCCAGAACGTCTGTTTCTCCTCCTACGTCCAAGCGATGTGGTGTTGCTGCTCCTAAAAGCCGAGCAGAGCGGAGAAGGGCGGCATGAGGAAAGGCGTGAAGGCCAGCGCATGCACCTTGGCAAGCTCGAGCAGCACATAGACATGGTGTTGCCAGCTCTGGGCCTGCGGAGGCGGCGTCCCTTTGATGAACAAGCTTAACGCAATGGCCGAGAGTAAGTCAACACCTCCAGTGCCCAAACCAAACAACGTTAGCATACCGAGCACGCATGTCCAGTAGAGGCTGCAGCCAGAGGGCCTGGAGCGCAAGGATCACGATTGGCACTAGGCTGATGCCACTCACCAATGTACCTATCATCATGAAGCATGAATGCTATTGTTACAGTCACAAGGCTAGCATCTGTGCTTCGTACCAGGCGCGTGTGTCGCGTACTCCTTGACCGTGAGAAGGAACGCGCCGAGCGCAAGGGGAATCTCCACGCGGTTGAGCGCGTGGAACACGTTGCGTCCCACATCCAGACCTACCTCACGTGTTATGGTTTGTGCCCTGAACTTGACCCATGACTCCATGAACGAGATGCCTGCATTGCGGAATCAAAGGGATCAATTCATGCACAAAATAACTCCTATTACTCTCCCTCTCTTTCTCATTCTTCGTCCTCTTCCTGTACGTCATCACATCACCATCACCATCACCATCACCATCACCATCACCATCACCATCACCATCACCATCACCATC
>CDEZ01019709.1:0-13997 GCA_000826365.1 Acanthamoeba royreba
CTCATGTCGAACAAGGTTACCTCTCCATGCCTCCTTCTCCTCCTTCTCCTTCTTCTACACTACAACTCCATCTTGTGTTCCTATCTTCTCCATCTTCAACCACTACGTTCTCCAGCCGCTACCCGCTGCCGCAGCTCGCCGCGCTGGCTCGCGTCATGACACCAATCGAGACATAACTGCGTGTTTCCATCACTATCATATACATCACACACCACACACTGCACCCACCGTGTTATGGGCCTGCCCAGCATCCTCCGCAAATGGACACATGTCTGCTGCGTACGGCTAAATCGGCAGTGATCAAAGCTTAGCTAGCTCCAAATTTTCCTGCGATTGCCGCTCCCAAATCATCGCTTCCATTTAACAATCAAATCCATCCGCAGCTCAATTTAGATGCAATGGATGCAACACAGCTGTGCTTCTCACCCCCTCCCACCCCATAATCTGCTGCTGCTTCTGCATCCCCTCTAACTCGTCCTCCCATGGGTGCTTCCTTCCTCCCTCCCTTCCCATCCTGCTTCCCGCCATCTCAGCCTGCTCGTTCCGGCCCCGAAGTGTGTCGCGATCATCTCTTCCGAAAGAAGTGCGTGCCTCTTCTTCCCTTCAGCTTGTCACACCTGGAAGATGATGATCTTATCGATCTGGTCCCTTCAGTTGTACGCGTGGTAAGCAGTGCCCGTACCTGCACGTCGTCCTGACGGACAAGGACGCCGAGCCGGGCTCGGCGGGAGCGAAGCGGAAACGCGATGATGAGGACGATGATGACCGGGCTGGGGACGACTTCGTGGACACAGAGGAGCTGGAGCGGGATAATCGGCTCCTGCGAAGTGAGAACAAAGAAATACGGGAGGAGAACAGGCTTCTGCGAGAGGAGAACCTCCGCTTCCGCGAGGATAACATACGACTTCGCAAGCTCATCGAAGAGGCCAAGAAGGAGCATCATTCTCCCGACGCGAACGTCGCCTCTCCTCTCTGAACATCGTACTTCTATATGCATTTAGCGCACACTGCGGAGGCGACTTGGCTTTGAGGAGACCACAACGATCGAGAGATGACGCTCCTCGGCTCTCTTCTTCCTCCTCTCGGTTCTGCTGTATCGAGATGGAACAGATGACGAAGAACAAGTGTCTATGCCGCTCAATAGAGACATAACTTTACGTACAATTGGCCAAGCGCTTGGCTCAGCATACTTCACTCTTCCTTCTCTACTCCAGCTGGAGCTGATGCAGTACCGCCGCTGACATCCCTTCTCTTTGGCGACTTACTGCCGATTACGAAGACGTCGTATGAGTTATCTTCGTGCTTGGTGTGCGGTTCCAGTGTTCCCTGGTGCGTCGTTGCTCGTATCGGCTGGTTCTGAAGTTGAGCGGTGGGCAGCTTGCTGGTTTCAGGACCCGTCTTGGGCAGCCGGGTCGAAGCCAGATCGGTAAGGCTAGGAGGCCTGCGCACTGGCGTTCTTCTCTTTACTCTGGATCCCTGTTCAACTTCTGGATGATGCACACATGAGACTGAGCTTGGCTCGTGCCAGTTCTTGATGGGTACGTACCTAGAGGCTTGGCAGTGGGAGTTGCGCTTGGCTGTTGCCTTCGATACGCCGCTAGACGCTCCTGCAGCGTACCGCCGTTATGTTGCGAAGGTGCCTGTTGCTGCGATTGGAACAACTCAGGGACATTGGGCGTGGCGACAGTTGCTGGTGATGTCAGCAGCGGTCCTCCACCAGCAGGAGCAAGCCGTGCTGCTGCACCCCCGAGAAGCAGGCCTGAATCGTCAGTCAGCGCCTCGGCAGAACGCTTTTCCCCTGCGCGATATCGCAGGCGAGCTATCTTCTCCCGCAACGAATCGTAATGCAGCCGTGCGGGAGTCACCTCGTGCTTGAGTGGCGCGCGGGGCTGATCTGGCTCGATCCGCCCTCCATGCCCTTCTTGCGGATGCGCAGGCGTATCTATAAGATGTCCCTCGTGATCACTCATCAGCCGTGGGGAGTGCAGGGTGGCGTGATTCGGCGACGGAGTGCCTGAAAGAGGCCGACTAAAAGAGCTTCCCCTAGTGAAGCGTAAGCCGCGGATGAAGCAATCTCGGCAACAGTTCTGATCGTACCATGCGTACGCAGGAGGAGGATTCAGCAAGTAAGGCTGACGCTGCGTTTCTCTGGGGAGCAGGTGATCCTGCGGCGACGAGTGCTGCAAGACCGCCGTTGTGCTGGGCACACCCCATGCATCAGGGGCAGGAGCGGGCAACATGACGCTACTTGCCGGCAAGTTTGACGTTGATGACCACTGGCGTGGTTGGGAAGCCGCCAAGCCACGCACGAGCGCCGCCTGCTGACCCCGCTGGAAGCGCAGCACCCTGGCGGCTCTGGCGCGACCTCATTCGGTCAGCAGCGAACACTTAGAGCCTGTGCCGGGCCAGTATCCGTACCGTTCCAGCAGCACTAGAGGATCCTCGAACCCTGTGATTTCACATGAACCATGTGTTCTGGGTGAGCAGAAGATCAAGAGCGGTGTCACAACGCTTCTCAGCTGGGGATGATCACGTACAGTGCTGGATGCGAGGTGGTGGGCTGTCCTTCTAGAAGGAAGGGCGGGTGAGAACAAAGGCAACACACTAACTACTGGGTGAGGCGCTACGTACGGTGAAGCAGGCGAGCTGGCACGTGGAGCCACAGAGAGGGCAGTAGCCGCAAGCAGGTCCGTCTAAGGAGGAGCCCTGGTGCATCTGGGCGGCCGCCGAGGCGGAGAAGCAGGTGTGGCAGAAGAGGTGGCCGCACGTGGTAAAGACGACTTCGAGCCAGGCGGGCCAGGTTTCGGCGGCGGCCAGGTTGTGGCACAGGTTACAGTGCATCCACGCCTTGCCCTCGTCCATCCTTGCCTACTTCTTCCTCTTCTTATTCTTCTCTTGTGGACTCTTCCTCTACAACTTGGTAGGCGGCTTGGGGACGGTTCGTTCCTCTACTCGCGGCCCAAGCGACCACTTTCCAAAAAGAGCGACGATGAGGCCAGAAAACGAAAGACAATAGCCGGCGAAGGAAAGCGAAAGCGAAATTGCAACTCCTATGTCTGAAGGCATGCCGGTAGGCTGCTCTGACCATGGACAGAGCGGGGATCGGCTTGCCTTAGGGGAGATTTGCAAGAGGGAAAGAGGCCAGACGCAGGGGGGCACCGTATTCGCTTGTGACCTTCTCCTGGATCACATCGGCTACCTGATTGTACGCCGCCTGTAATGCGGGACAATTTCCAGATGCCCTTCTGTTCCACAATTGTGAGTTGTAAGCTGACAAAGAGAGTGCAACACGGATCATATACCGATGGAGGGCCTGTAAAACGGAGAATACGCCTTCAAGGTCTTTCTCATCCACAAGTTGTGCAAGATAGCACTGCAACGCATTTACCTACACGAACTTCTTAGTCCCGTCCAAGAGATTTCAGCAGTGAACATGTACCTGCTCCGTCGTCATACTGTCGCGCACTGATGTGGCCATCCACTCGCGGAACGTTGTAGCCGCACTGCCTCTCGGCACTTGTTTACCGAACTGGAGGACACCTGGTTCTGTGACTGGTGCTGTGGAAGTGAAACCTGGCCCATCACGACTGGTTACTCACCATTACAATGAAGAGAGGGAAGCGGAAGAATGGGTACTTATTGTTGTAGGTGCTCGCTTGCGTTTCTCTCTTGCTTCTCGGCGCTCGATTTGTTTCTGTTTTGATCGTTCCTCATTTCGTCGTAGTGTTTGAGTGAGAGTGATGAAGCTCTCTTCATCAACCTTGTTCTTCCCCTTTCCCCGACTCGTCGCCTTTTGTATCTTGGCAGCTGGTGTCTTGTTTTTACTACCTGGCGGCCGACCTCTTCTTCGCTTCTCCGGCAGGCCAGCGTCGCTGCTCGCTTGCTTTGTGCTCTCAGTTCGAACGTGGCGAATGTTTTCTCTATCTTCAGCCTCGACTGGCACCTCTTCCACAATCATTTGGTCGGCCTGATATCCATCCGGGTGGTTTTCGGTGGTACGCTGAACTCTCTCGTGCGTTCCTACTTCATCTGTTGAGGGTTTCGACTTGTCCTTTGCCTCGAGCTGAAGTTTGCGCCACTGCTGTGAGAGTGTTGTCGCCTTGAAGCGAGCGAAACCGGACGTCGATCCTGCTTTTACCCTCGCCGAGGACTTCGTGCCAATCTCGTTGTCAAGCTTCTGAACTTGAATGCCAATTCCTCGCACGTCCTCGATCGGCACGCTCATATCCTTGTAAAGCTTCAAGCTCTCCCGGTAAAGCACTGTAGGATCATCGGTAGGATGTGACAGAGTAACCGATCGACTCATGTTGTCCACAATGCCTGTGAAACAGTCAATAAACAGACAAGCAGGCGAAGTCTGCATGTCTCCCCGAACGTACCATGTCCCAACAGCTTTCTCGGCTCAGGCGCATTCTCTCTGCGCTTCTTGAGCTGTAGCATGATAGTAAGCTGCAAGGGACCGATGAAAGACTGATGCAGTTCAAGTACCTTGAAAACGACCATTTTCCCCTTTACGCCTGCTTTCGCGAGGCGGCCGGCCAGCTCAGTCGTGAGCTGCTGAAGGAACTTATCCAGCTGGCCCATATCGGAGAAGCGCACGCCCCAACTGATGTCAACGCCGATGGACTTTCGTTTCTGTCAATCAAAATGAGACTAGCGTACCAACAGAACTCTTGCGTGAAGAGGACATACCTTAAATGTCATTAATGGTCGTTCGTCGATGCCTCGAGCAAAGTTCCACAAGGTCTCACCCATTTTCTTACCAAAGTTTGCCGCAAGGCTCTCGATACTGTAGGCCAGTAGGTCTCCGCATGTGTTGATTCCCATCGCCTGTGCAAGGGAAGTCATAAACACGCTTAGTCAAAAGGAAGTTGCAACTCGCTTTGACGAGAGGACGAACATACTTCAAGCTTGCGATTCAGCTTCCAGCCCACACCAGGGAGTCTATCGACGTCCATCTTTGCAATGTACGTAGGGGCCGCTGCGGATGTGAGATAGAACTGTCCATTCGGTTTGGCTTGACGCGTAGCCAGCCTGGCCAGCAGGATGTTATGGCCAATGCCAACAGATGCAGTGCAGCCTGTGGCTTTGTAGATGTCGCTCCTGATGGCCTGTACTCTCAGTGTCAGTCCTCTCTCATCTGGACAACAACACAAGTAGGCGAGGCGAACCGTTGCAAGCAACTCCGGTTCCATCGAGTTGGAGGTTACATCCAGCAGAGCCTCATCGCAACTGACCACCTGTATCTTCTTGGTGTACTTCATGAAGACGCCATACATCTCCTTTGATACCTATGATCACAATCTATCATGAATGCTACGCCTCGTCTACCCAAGAGCTACACAAGGCTCACCTGTTCGTATTTGGCAAAGTCGTAAGGTACAGCTACGAGGTCAGGGCACAGCTCTCGGGCTTGACCCACCATCATTCCGTTGGAAACGCCTGTAGATATGTGATAAGTGTCAAGTTGGACAGAAGAATTTCAATAGGATGTTAGGGAGGTACCATACTTCCTGGCCTCATAGGAAGCTGATGCCACCGATGATGTACCATGCATTGAGTTAGAATGAGCCACTACCACAGGCTTGCCGGCCAGCATCGGGTTCGATCGAATGGCAACAGAGGCGAAGAAGCAATCCTGATGTATGGCAAGTGAGATAGGGCCGAGCTCGCAACTTTAAGCAAGGTCACGTGCCATGTCAACATGCATAATCACCCTATCCGCGCCCTGTGCCTTACATTCTTGTTTGTACGAAGTCTTTCTCCTCTCTTGCAGCGGACCCTCACCAGAATTCATTTCGTCTTCCTCCTCCTCGAACAGATCGTTGAGGAACTCGTCATCTTTGTGCCTCCGTACAGCAGGCCTAGGTCTCTCTTCTTCGTGTTCCTGGTGTTGCGCTTGGTCTTGGTGGGTCAGACTCATGAGGAAGGAATTGAGCTCATCTTCAAACTGAGCCCTCCACAAAGAAAGGTGGTGCAATCGAGAGGCCTTGTAGTAATCGGCAATAAAATCCTCGTGAGTGGCATCTCGCAACTTGCTCTTCTCCATGTTGCGTGGCTTGTCGCTCTCTCCTCCATTCAGTAAGGGCGCTATTGGCGGTACGATTGGTTTGGCGGATATGTCGGTAAGTTCGTTTTTAGTCGTGTCAAGCTCGCTTTCCCTCGGCTTGAAGTCGAGATGTGCCTCGTTATCAGCCTTCTCTGTGGTGCTGTCCCCATTAGGAGAACAAGGTGCTGCAACATCCAGCTTCTCCATAGTCCATGGAGCAAGTGGATCGTAATCGGGAGGTAGTTCCGTCTCATCTTCATCGGAAAGCGATTTGCTCTCTTTTGTAGCTTGAGCACGATCCTGTTGGCCATCATTCAGATTGGCGGGNGTTACGACCGCCGTAACAATGGTAGTGCTAGACGATGAGGCTCTGGCTGCGGCAGTAGTGGACGAGGCCGTGGAAGATGCCGACGCAAAGAAGGAGGACAGAATCGACGCTGATTTGCTATATGTCGAGTAACGGAGTTCAGGTTAGTGAATGTATCTATGCACTCTGTTGTTCTGCACGTACGCAGTTAATCTGTCTTGTTCGACTAAAGGTGAATAGGCGTAGCAGTCCATGAGTTTGCCTTCCCTCACGCTATCCAACACCCACTCTGGTCGTACGACATTGACGCCTCTAGAATACCAGGTGAGCAATCAGTCGTTTGTCGTCGCATAGGGAGAGAGCGGGAGGTATGGGCTAGGTCTTACTGGCGGTAGCGCTGGCATTCATGCTGATGTGTGGTAAATGTGGAAGTGATGATGTGGGTGACCGACTTGGAACTGTAATGCTGCATGAAGATGCCTCCGTGTGAAGTAACTAACTTACGCAACACCATCTCTGATGGCTGGCATGTGGTAGAGATCAGGCCAATGATCATGATCATCATCTACATGATAGAAGAGTCATGCTGGATCCGTACCTCGGTGTAGCCGTTCACCCACACCACCACGCCTTCAAACACCTTGGGATCCGGACCTTGCGTGCCCTCCACCCCACTACTGCTACGATGGTGGGTCAGCCGTCAGCGGACCAACCACGAAGAAATTGGCGAGGATACGTCACTTCAAGTGAAACTGGACGAAGAGTTTCTTCTCCTTTTCGATGAAGTAGTCCCGTCGGGCAGACTTACGGGGCTCGGCAGGACCCTCTGGTACCATGTGCTGTGGTGGGTTACCACTTCTTACGGACGTAGTCGGCGGCCAGCGCGGAGGTGCCGTGGCTGGCCCTCCCGAAACAGGTGCTGATGAGGAGGATGGCGTGGGGTGTCCCGCCCACGAACACCATCCACCGCCCCCCTCCATCTTTTGCTTCTTCGATTTGCAGCATAATTTAACCAAACTGAAAAATTTCTTGTAAAAATTTGATTTGGAATGCGGAAAATGGGACAACAGGAGTCAGTCTCATAGGAAGAGACGAGGCTTGGGCTTGAAGCGATCCAACGCGGAGGGAGGCCGTCCGCCGCGCGCCTCTTCCTCCTCCTTCTCCTTATTCATTTGCTCCTCCTTCAACTGGGCGTGCATTTCCTTGAACTTGGTGTGCTCGCCGTCCCGTGCCATCTGATGAATCGAAAATCTGTAAGTGCCCGTAGGGAATCTGATGATGGAGATCGTGGGAAAGGACCTTCTGGGCATCGATTACATTCTGCTGTTTCTTCCTCTTCTTCTTGGTAGCCTTGTTCTTTACTCGCCTGTTTCGTTCCTTGCCTGGTTCTGATTCGCCGGCCGCCTCTTGCCTTTCCTTGGCGATGACTTCACGTGGAGCTGTGTCGACCTTGCCTACCACGGTAGGATCCAGAGTGATCATCTCCGGTTTGAGCTGCGTAGCAATAACGACCCGATAAGATTGATACATCACGAGCGAGCACCTTTGCTAGGACTGTGGGATAACGCACCTTTTCAAGCAGCGAGTGCACTGTGCTCTCGCGGATCTGCTTGGTGCTCTGGTATGGATTGTTCTCGAATGAATCGAAGTTTGGTTCTCCTGAGCCAGGAACTATGATTGAAGACACGCCTAACGAGTGACCGATGCCCATCACATCTTCGTACGGGGTAAAATGGATATCCACAATGTCGGCGCCTAAGCAAGCACAGGAGTTGAGTCTTCAAGCACGAAACGCTTGGTGTCTTGGCGTACGCACCTGGAACAAGGTGCTTCATGTAAGGTTCCTCTTGCTTATACTGAGGATTCTTCCAAATGGAGACATTAGGCCCAACTGCCACGCCAAGAAGCCCTCGTTGACTGATGGAAAGACTTGATGCGGGAGCGAAGGTGTAGAAATCATTAAGCAGCTTGTATGTCCTGCAATAAAGATAACAATTAGGAATGGATGGATAGAAAATGCAAGGGTCTACGCTTACCGCAGATCCCATAACTTGACGTGCCCGTCACTGCCCGAGGTGGCCATGTAGTGGCCAATAGTGTCACAGGCAATTGCCCGCACGGGTCCCTCATGGCAGAGCATCTTTACTAGAGGCTTGGTCATGCTCGGGCTCCACATGGTAACCACGCCTAATCCCGTATGCCCATGAGTGGGGGCACATCCAGCGACGCAAGCTCAACGACGTACCGTTATAATGGCCAAGATTGATGATGGCATTCCAGGGATTTTGCACCATGGCGTCGCAGTTACCCAGTTTTGTTGAGTGCTCGTACACCAACTCACCAGTAGAGGTGTCCTGGTACTTGAGCCAGCCCGCTTGATTCTGCGTGATAACAAGGCGATTAGCATTGATAGAAGATTGAAAGCGATGCAAGATACGGCGTACAATGGAAACAATGAGCCAGTGGTAAGGAAGATACTCCAACCGATTCACATCAGTGTGGCTCTTCAATCGGTGAGTTTCTGTGCCCTTGTGGTCGTAGAAGTAGACATGCTTCTTCTGTGCAACCGCAAAGAGCTGATAGTTCTGCAAGATCCTGAAGGAGAAATAGTAACGAGTGTGGTTAGACATGACAAATGCGCTCTGGGGACAGGCATTCGTACTTGACATCACGCACGGTTTCCTTCACGTGCACTTCTGTGCGGATCTTGTTCTTCTTCCAATCAAGCAGAGCGATGTGACCCTTCTTGCCGCCCATCAAAAGATACCTGCCTTCTCGCGAGTAGTCGATTTTGTATGGGGCAAACGTTTCCAGGTTGAGATCGAACCTCTGCAGTCATTCCAGCACAAACAATCGTCACACAAGTCAGCGTATCCTGCATTCTCCCTCTCTCTCTCTCCTGGGCTGATTCACATGTTTCACAGGGCTGGCAATCACGCATGCGTACATTGGCAGCAGACTGCACGTCTACGGCGTTAACGATCTCAGACTGTTTGAAGTATTTGGTCTTCAAAAGCGGGTCCTCGGAGCTAAGGTAGCCGGGCTCCGTAGTGAGCAGCATCTCGGCTCTTGCGGCCTCGATCGCCGCCTTTCGTTGCATCTCTCTGGCCTTCTTGAATGAGCCGTGTAACTTTTTGTCCTTGAGTCGCTGCACCCAATTGACAATAAAATGGTTAATTGTGGTTGATGGAATGAAAATGAAAAAGAAAAATGACATTAACGACTCATATGCCGACGGAAGGTTTGCTGTACCCCAGTCCTCACGCGTCCCATTCGGTCATATTTGAGCGATTTGCGGTGCAGTTGTTTGTCATCGGTGAGAACGGTGGGTTTGCGTTTTCGTTTACGGTCGGACCGGGCTGCGGATGAATGGTGATTTTGCTTGGGCGCCGGCGGCGCTGTGGCCTTCGTGGCGCTCTGCTTTGGATGATCATCGCCCTCCATCTCAGATATGCGTTGTTGGATTAATGACGATGCGACTCCGGAGCACAAATTCCAATTTCCAACAGAGATGAAGTTGCGAAAGTGCAAAGAGTGAAAATCGAAGAAAAATGTTTTCTTACACGAAAACCTTCATGATGGCCGCAGGGCGGACAGTTTGCTTTCCATCTGCACTCGCTTCCACAATATAACGACCTGTAGGATTGATCGATGATATGGATATGTGAGAACAAGTTGCCACATCTAAAGGTGGTACTTATACCCCTGCGGCGTCACCCGACGCGAGAAGGCTCTCTTCGTAGTTCCAGCTCACATCAACCACAGCTGCCGAGTGACCCTGGAGTTTATTCACCAAGGACTACACAAATGTTAATATAACTCAAGAGGTCACCATGAGCATATCACATTCGTACTTTGGGTCCCTTCTTCTTTACGTTGTAGATGTATATAGCCATATCCTCACTTCCAGATACCAAACAGGCGCCAGCTTCCGATGAAATCAGCGGACAGAATCTGTGACGGAGAACGGAAACTGATCAAGAAACGATCAGCACCAAATACTACGTTGCTATGTACCTACAGCGAACTCTCGAGTTCCTATTTACAATTCTAAACTCTCTCTGCACTTTCACTACATGGCCTTCCTCAACACTACAATCACATGAGTGACGAGACTCAGCAACAGAAATGCGATGGATGGCATACCCGCAAAGCTTGACTGTACTATCTAGGCATGTAGCAATAAGCTGAGGTGTTCGAACACCGCGTTGATTGTTGAACCAACTCTTATACTCGAGTGACGTTACACCTTTTCCGCTATTTACAATCTTGTGCTTGCCTCGAGGCAGCAGTTTACTTGTCACAAAGTTATACTCAAGTATGTGTACAAATCCCTGAAGTGTAAAAAGTGCGAAGCGTTGAATCCACAGACTCGAATGTAAGTAGTTTTGGTGAGTACCTTATCATCTCCGACAAATAGAATCTTCCCCGTAGGTTCGAACTCAAAACACAGAATCGGATCGCCGAGGACCACTTGCTCCATGCACTTGCCAGTGCTTAGATTGATGACGTGGACAGTACCTCGGACTGTGCCATACTTGACAAGCACCCCATTAAGCTAGCGGAATTAAGAAACGGCGATGAAGGTGATCGTACCAGGAAGATGTTGGTGTTGAGTGGCAGGAACCGACACGCGTAGCAGGCGGATGGATTTTTGATCCCCCGTATTGCTTTTCGTGTTTTCACATCCCACACTTGTACAGATCCATCAAGCGACGCAGATACAATGTAATCATTGCTCAGCGCCCAGTCGAAATCTGTGAGTAAGTGTGAGTACACAGAACGCTTCCAACCTACGGTAGGGCCGAGTACCAGTAACACCGCGGGAATGACCTTTGAGCACTCCCAACACCGACGGATTGTCAAAAGTGGAACATATGGATATCGTGCCATCCATAGAAGCCACCGCCAAGAGATCTTTGTCCTCATGCGCAAAGCTGCGTCTTCCATGATTAGACGGAGATAAAGCACCAGAAGTAGAGATGTTCTCACAGTACCGAATGGCAGTAATCGCTTTCTTGTGATGATCGAAAATGTAATGCATTCCAGAGAATTCATAAGCTACTCCCACACTCTTCGAAGGCTGGCTTGGGGGTTCGCTCGAATTAACTGGACCTGAAGGTGATTGCTCGGGCAATTGCTGCTTGAGGGTCTCCTCCTTCGATCGTGTGCCGTTTTGCTCTCCTCTTTGATCAGCTGTTCGAGCTCTTGGCTCAACGCCAGCTGTGGGCGCCAACGCGGCACCAGGGCGGACTCGGTCATTGACTGTACTCGTGCTGTGGCTTCGAGAATGGCCCGGCGTGGATCGTAAAAGGCTGTACAGATGTGTGAACAACAATCTCTTACTCACAACCATGGATAGGTTCTACCTGGCTGACGGTCGCAAGATCTGTGATCCCGTGCTCCTCCGATGTCGCGTGCCGCCCACGCCACCATCTCCCACAGACGGTGTAGCAGAGGGAGTCACCTTCACCGAAGGCAGTCTAGCCATATTGTCTGTCTCCGTCGTCCTCTGCATGCCTGCTTCAGTGCCTTCTTTGCAAGAACAACAAGAGGTGAGTGCAAGGAGGTACGGTCTGCTTGGGGTAGCGCTGCTCCAGCAGCATTCGACGCCACTTCTGATACTCGTCACGCCTGTCTCCTGGTCCCTGTTGCATGTATAGATTAAGCCATATTGTTAGGAATACCACCCCGCCCTTGGTTTTTATTTATTTGGATTATTTTTTATTATGATGTGATTTTATTTATTTATTTAGTTATTTATTTATTTATAATCGCGTTAACGGTACCATGTGCAGCAACTTGGCTTGGTGCAGGAGACTCTGCCGCCAGCGAAGGTAGGGTACATTGGCCTGAGACGGTGCGTTCGCGACCCTGGCACTGCGTTCGCGGTGGTAGGCTTCCTCCACACCCATCACCGTGCCGATCATGACACGCTCGGCCAGACCTGTAAGGGACGGTGGTGGTCTCATGCGTGTCTTGCACGAAGACGTCGCGCTGTCCAAGGCCATAGCTGCCCTTTGCTCTCCACCACTTGTCCCCTCGGCCAGCATGGGTGCTTCTGCTGCTCCCACCCTCTCTTGACACCCCACCAGCAACGAAAGAAAGAAAAATAAAATATTCTTCGCTATTTTCCTTGCCTGTTCCAAAAGAATGCAAGGAATGCTGGGGCTTGTCTTCGTTGAACCAACCCTTGCGATACACAATTTGAGGAGAGATAAACAAGAAGAAAAGAGAGATTCGAGCTGCTCTGGTTCCAGTTGAGGAGGGACCAGGTGCTTGAGTTCTTCTTTTCTCACGTCATCGATTTTCTTTTAAACAGTTTCGGGATCCTACTGCCTCCACCACACCTCACATCGCGACATATCGAAATCCCCAGAAACAAACAACCATGTCGCAGCTGCGTTCGCGTAACTCGAAGCTGCAGGAGAAGATCGCCCTCTTCGAGGAGCGCGAGAAGCAGCTGGCCGCCCAGCAGGCCGCCCTGCGCACCCGGAGCATCCCCAAGGACCTCAACTCAAGCGGGTCGAAGCCCGCAGTAACTTCGCCCCACTCTGGGAGCAACATCAGCAGTATCATTAGCAGGCTGCCCATCGCCAATTCCACGCCCTCTGCCACGGCCGCTGCCCCGGCCCTCGTGGTCGAGGATGCGTCAAAGAAGCCTCCGACCGCTGCGACGTCTACGTCGGCTGTAGTACATAATCAAAATGAGGTGAAACAGCAGCTGTTGCTGATGAAGGCGGAGCTGGAAGAGACCGAGAAGGAATTGATGGAGGAGGAGGAGGAGGAGGAGAAGGCCCGAAAGATGAAAAAGGAAGAGGAACGTCTGCTCAAGGCGAGGGAAAAAGAGGAGGAAGAGGAAAGGGCGCGAAAGCTGAAAGAGGAGGAGGAGCTCAAGATGAAGAAAAAAGGGGAGGAGATGGAAAGGGCGCGAAAGATGAAAGAGGAAGAGGAAGAGGAGAGGGCCCGATTGCAGAAAATGAAAGAAGAAGAGGAAGAACGTAAGCGGCTGCAGAGGGAGCAGCAGCTGCTGCAGGAAGAGGCCGAAAGGCGAGCCAGGGCCGCTACGGTCCTGCAGTCGCGATGGCGCTCGCGTAGCGCTCGCCGAAGATTCCAAGTTATGAGTACGTGACCCTCATCCAACTCCTCTGGTTATGGAGGGTTCTCTCTTGCCATCTCTTCAATCCCCAAATGGTCTCAATTGGATCTCTGCTCGATGAGATCTGTAATCTCAGATCGAGTTCCTTCTCCACACCGCTTCTCACGCATCCACAACCACGAACAGGGAAGATGAACGTGTACCGGACACAAGTGGCGGAGGAGATCCTCTCCACGGAGGAGTCCTATGTGACCGCCCTTCGCGATGTTGTCGAGGTGATATGTCCCTCTCATGCGCGCTATTGCTTGATTGAGTTCCTTCCTTTGAGAGAGACCGGAGGAGGAGATGATCCGTATGAAGACTGAAACACTCCCCTCCTGCAGCACATCATCAAGCCGCTCAAGGAGGCAGCGGTCAGCAGCAAGCCCATCATCTCGAATGAGGAGATCAAGACGATATTCTCCAACATCCAAATCATTCTTGGCTATAACGACGCGCTGTTGGAGGAGCTCAGGAAGAAGATAGGATCGTGGCATCCCTCG
>CDEZ01019714.1:0-40709 GCA_000826365.1 Acanthamoeba royreba
TACGAGGGCGGTCTTGTGTTAGAACCGAAGAGAGGATTCTATGACACGTACATTCTGCTACTCGATTTCAACAGCTTGTATCCAAGTATCATTCAGGAGTATAACATCTGCTTCACTACTGTCGATCGAGAGGTTCCCTATCCATGTCCCACGCCTAAATGTGGTAGTTAATTAACTCAGCATGTGCAGAGGGACCCGAACAAGGAAAAGAGCGGCCGCGAGTGGCTTCCAGCTAATCCTCCCGAACCGTCTCGTCCGAGGGGCCTTTTGCCTCAGGTGGTACACGAGCTGGTGAACGCTCGTGGAGCGGTGAAGAAGCAGATGAAGGCAGAGAAAGAGGGGACTGAGCGTTTCCAGCAGCTCAACATCAAGCAGCTAGCTCTCAAGCTCGTAGCTAACTCGATGTACGGTTGCCTGGGCTTCCCACACTCGCGATTCTTCGCCATGGCTCTGGCCGAGCTTATCACTCTTAAGGCACATCTTTTCTTGTCCTTAAATTTATTGTGCTCTTCCCCTAACCTCGCTGGTGCACAGGGACGAGAGGCGCTTAAAGCAACTAAGGAACAGGCCGAGAATCAGCTCAACCTTGATGTCATCTACGGAGACACAGATTCCATCATGGTTAATACGCGCATTCCTTCCGTGCCTGGACCCGATTCCGATCCTGCCCTTTTGGACAGCGCCAATGGTAAGCATAGAAGAGAATAGGAGTTGTTCGCTTTTTTTGCTTACATTCTTACACATAACAGTATTGGGCCAAGTTCGCAAGATGGGTAACGACCTAAAGAAAGTGATCAATCAGCGGTATTCGCATGTGGAAATCGACATCGACGGCATATTTAAGATGATTCTCCTGCTTGCAAAGAAGAAATATGCCGCGTTGACCGTAGGCAGTAACATCAATGACGTTAAGAAGGAAATGAAGGGCCTGGATCTCGTCCGGCGAGATTGGTGTGACCTTTCCAAGGAGATGGGCCAGTACGTTCCTTATGAATAGCTCATGGTTGACATGACAGTGTGCACTAACACCAGCGTATTCTCAGACATGTGCTGGATGAAATTATGTCAGGCAAACCTCGACAGGAGGTCGTCACCGGCATCCATAACTATCTTACTCATATGGGCAATCAGATCCGCACTGGCCAGTACGTTGCCTGATGCTTTATCAGGAGTGAAGCGTCTGCTCAAAGGTTACTAATCCTTTTTCTTGTTAGGGTGTCACTGGAGAAGTTTGTGATCACCAAGTGTCTCTCCAAAGATCCTGATGCCTATCCGGACAAGAAGGGTCTACCTCACGTGCAAGTGGCCATGAAGCTACGACAACAGAACAGGAAGGTAGCTGTTGGTGAATACATACGATATGTAATCTGCAAGGTGCGTCGTTCGCTCAAGTTGCGCTGATCTAGTCTCGACTTAACATGAATATCCTAGGGTGACGCGGTATCCGCGGCGGAGAGGGCGTTCCCGCCAGACCAAGTGGAGAAGTCCGACGGACTGCTCGAGATAGATATTGATTGGTACTTTGCAGCAAAGTGCCAAGGTATTTCATGCGTGAGGCTAACCTACCTCACTTCTTCTAGGTATCTAACGCAGCAAATTCATCCTCCTATCTCTCGTCTTTGCGGACCCATCGAGGGAACCGATCCTGCGCAGATCGCTGAGTGTCTTGGTCTTAATCCGGCCAAGTTCCAGCACCATGTTGCCGACGACAACGAAACACAAACTATGGATTCATTCAGCTTTGTGGTGCGTWTCGTGGACACTTGACTTTAGCGTGCAGGCATACTCACCCTTAGTGATCCCACAGCCCAAGTCCCTCATGGACGATGACGAAAAGTTCAAGAACTGCGATCCACTTGTTGTGCCGTGTCCTTCCTGCAAGCAAGTCTTTGGCTTCCAGGGCGCTGGCCTCAAACTGCCAAGGAGATCTAACGCTAGGCCATCGTATTCTGCCAGCATTAAGGGCAAAGAGAAAGAATCCGAGGCAAATCCTGCCGAAGGCGAAGTACTTCCCTCAGGTGTCGCGCGTCCCTCTAACTTCTCGGTACACTCAGCGATTGATCGTGCGTGGATTGTGCTGGCTAACTTGCTTGGCCGCGCAGTGCCCCAAGTGCAACTATGCACGATTCTCGGCCGGCACAATCTCCAACCTCGTCACTCTTCAGATCAGGTTCGATTCTCATCTGTCCCATCACCAAATAATTAATCGTACTCATTCATGACGCATAATCGCCAGACGGCATATCGCGCGGTATTACGACCATTGGCTGGTGTGCACCGATCCGACATGCAAAGTGCGCACGAGGACCGACTATAAGCTAGGCTCCAAGGGTACCATCAAGTGCCGCGCCAAGAAGAATGGCACCCCGTGCAATAGTGTTATGCGCGTTGAGGTATGTGCCACTTGCGCCCGTATTAGTTTATATGCCACCTGCTGACCTGTCGTATGTTCAAATAGTACTCAGAGAAAGATCTGCACACTCAAATGCAGTATTACATGCGCCTCTTTGACCTGTCCAAGCTCACTCCAGGTACAATTTTGACAACATCTGGTGTAATGAAAGAGGCCATTACTCACGAGTACGCGTGTGTCAACGAGCAGAGCAAGCGCAGCATCTGCAGTCACCTGAAATTAGAAAGCTCTATGCCAAAGTCAAGGAGCGCGTCGAAACATTCGCTAACGCATCAGGTTACCGCTACGTAGATCTGGGCAGCCTCTTCGCTCTCACCTCATCGTGAGCTATGATATGTGTTCTGAGGCTTCAACGCTGTCAGGGGAAAGAAGGATTATGTCATGAGTAAGCGCATGATGAAGAGGATAGTGGTGTTGTTCTCATTTACGTTGGCGACTAATAAGAAATGTATGTTCTTCACATCCGGAAGTCACTACCACCACAACGCAAGCGTTAGCTTGCCAAGTAGAGGGTGTGCAATCTTACATGGTGGGCTGATGGGGAACTTTGCCATCCTTGAGAAGTCGACGGCATCATCTTCGATGGCACACAGAGGAGTCCTTTGCTCCTTCTCCAGGTTTTCCAGATCCATGCCGAATCGCCCATTCAACGCTGCCCCCAATCTAATGGCTGGCGGCGCCACATCTCACTTTGCATGCTATGTAGGCTTCCCACCACCTGACTTAAGAAGCTATGATACTGCACACGATTACATCTCTGTTTTTACACTTTTCACACAAGCGCTGATCCTGAGCGCACAGGTTTCACAATAATGCATTCATCTTGTTCACGAGCGGTCACGGCCTGCAAGATAACCCACTACACGAAGGTGCATTCCATCCCTGCTTCCGATCAGATAGCTTAAGATGTACAGCTCCATGACACCAGCCAAGAAGTGTTACGCACGAGATACCGTAGTCACCAAGAGGAACTCCCTCTCGAAGTCGACAACCTCGCATGACCAATTCCAACGAGTACGTGTGTGGAAGGGCACCTGTAATGAAATGTGAGCACTCGCATCTTCATTTGTGGTTGAGGTGCATGGCTACTGGTTTCCGCCTGCATAATAGCTTTGATGTCCTCCACTGTTTGATACCGCGACACCCGCACTATCAACCTCTGACTATGGAAATTCACAAACACCTGGTACACTGAACAAGTCTGATTTAAGCATACGGGATAAAGCGAGGAACATGAGAATGAAAGGAGGTCCCTACAGCGTGCACGCTCGCGGAAGTACGACTTCCACACCCCTGGCCTTTCGTCGACTGGATGAATGAAGCTCCATCTCTGAGTGCTCCATTCTCTCCTGCAATCAATGCCATCAGGTTCATGAGCACAGCAAACCAACTGGAGTGGGCAAGAGGGGTGTTTGTGTGGACACAGACCACAGCAGATTGTCGTTCACCAGTCGGCGCCACCGGGAGCACACAGCTTGGAGAGTGCACACCTGCTTTGGACCGATTCGATACAGCACCACTAGCATGGCCTCATCGGGCAGCAGTTCAAAGGGGCACAGGCCACCGCTTTCGGCAGGCACCACTCCTTCCATTCAATTCATTTCTTGCTTCGACAATGACAGTATGCAGGCCACCTTGAAATGAATTGGAAGCAAAGAAAAAGTACGAAAAGAGTTTCGTGAAAGGAATCGCAAGAATTTTGTCGACATGGTTTCCCGCCTTTTTGCCTCACGTAAAGGTGCTACCTTTGATTAATAATAATAATAATCACTGCCATCTTCTGCTGTGTAGAGAAGATAGCCAAAAACAAAAACAAAAACCTGCCTGTGTAGAAAGCCAAATCAGATAACGTCAAATTGCATGGTTCGGTGATGGAGGTGGATGCCTGCTTGTTGGCGGACACGATGGCGAGGCTCGCAGTCGATGAGGATGGAATGGCCAGCATGCTCGCAGCCTCTGCCTCTTTGAGCACGCAAGGCGATGACCCTCGACTGGCTCTCAACGAGGACGATGCCATGCCGCCCAACGATGTGCTACCTTCTCATCGAGGCGAAGCGGAGGACATGATTTTCATCGAGGAGCAGGTGCCCCCTGCACAGGTGCGGTCTATAAAATTCGAAGCCAAAATCAGGATGCCGGGCCTTCGTGGTCCTGCGGTTCCCTTTCGTCGATTCCAAAGTACGATTTCCCTTCCATCTGTGTAGTACGTACGACACAGCTGATCTCACGTGCACGTGTTTGGAATGGGTTGATTTCAAATCAAGTGGCTTGCGCAAGCGAGGTAGAGGGCATCTTTGAGCGAGCGGAGGAGGCTGGGCGCACGGTGACTCTCGAAGACATCCTTCAGATCGAGGCTGACGAAATCCTGTGGGAGGTCAAACACAAGAAGAGCCTGCAGCTCATACAATTGTACGCGTAGCTTAAACGGCCCCTTGTGCAGTGCAAGTGCCTCGCTCACCATGCGTTGTGGGGACAGTTTCAATGAACCGACTGTGATGGACCAGTTGTTCACCTACCTCAGGAATGGCGATAAGCCCTTCATACTCGTGGAAGTGCTTGAAAGGAAACGAAGTGAGACTAACCCGAACGAGCAGGCCACGTTGGATCGCCTCATCAGGTGCGAGCACCTGTGCTGATTTGGTCATGGCGCTTATTCCTCACTAAACAAGCCTGGACAGAGCTGTCCATGTGATAAGCGAACTGCTTTCAACTGAGGCACAGCAGGGAGGCCTGTTTACCGAAGAGAATCTTCATCACATTTTCTCTTTCTTGTTTTCCTTCGTCCAGGTATTCTGCTCATGTCACACATAATCGTATCTTCACATACTGATGAATTCCTCATCGTAGGAGAGCGAAAGCGCTTTGCCTCCTCAGATATGCTCTATCGTAGATCTGTTTATAACACAATCCCCGAACAAGGTTTACACTTTGAACTTACTACTCCTCACTACTCGCCGCTCACAATTTCTCAGGTGATTGATTACTTGCTTACGCAAGACTCGTCCAATTTCGTGAAGTCGACTGTCGGTAGACTGCACCAGGTAAGGTACCCGGTCACGTTTTGGTTCGAGGTTGCTAACTTTTCACATTAAGGATGGAATGGCTACCTTTATACGTTCCGTAATATGGCTTATGAGCCCCTACTCGGCCAAGTCCAGGGAGGAACCCGCACAGCCACGAGTCATGGCTGCTGACACCTTCACAGAGGTATATAGTATCTAAGTCCATACAAGATATGATCTGATTCCCTATCGCAGTGGCTTGAGGCTGGTCGGTTCGTACCCGAGATTCTTGATACTATTAGTGAATGTCCCTCAAGCGAGGTACGAGCCTGAGCATAATTGATATTTTAACATGTGGCCTAAAGTGCTGGCTGTAACTTAGGCATGGAAGCACATAATTCAACTCCTAAACGAGATCTACACGATCTCGATTCGGCATCTCAACGGCAACCTTAAGCCGCTTAAGGTTGTAGAAAGTATCACTTCATCTCAATGCTTATGCCGTGTACTGGAATCAGTATTCACGCAACCGGTAATATATTGTCCATCAGCTTTATTTCTCTGGCGTTCAACTGAATAATTGCATTGTCATCCAGGATGATCATGACTTTATCCACGGCATGCTTATGGTAACAAAGATGCTGAAACATGAAGCAGCGAAGTACAAGACACTGGCCAAACCCATTACTGATGCTGTGAACACATCCATCCCCGAGGATAGACAAGACGAATGTGAGAATGCCATCCAAGTGTCGCCCTTGGCTACTTACCTATCCTCAATGCTCACCAGTTTTGTTCAGCGGCTACAAGGACCAAACGTAAATGTACGAGAAGACCACTTGATCTGATGTTTTGACGCTTGGTTGACTTCCGTGTGATTAGGACCAAGAAAAACGGCCTCGTTTGGGCTTCGCACGCTTGAGGACTCTAGAGGCCTTGGACGGCTTTATTTCGTTGCTCGTATCACACCCTGTGTTTCAGAGTTTGCAACAAAGCCTATGTGACTTTGGATTGTGGAATGCTGTGCTGGTACGCGCTCCTCTGAGTTTTGCGGACAATGAAATTTGTTAATGGGTCATTCTCTTGTAGGACTTGTTCTTTACCCTCATGTGGAACAACATCGCACATACCGTGATCTTGTCAATCTTCAACTCCATATTCAACGCTAGCGGCTTTGTTCAAGTCAAACTGGTGGTACAACAGCATCATCGAATTCTTGTTGTGTTTACATCTTTAATCCTTGGTGTGCTTCTACAGGTGCTTCGAGAAGCGAAGTTGCCAGAGCGAATTGTGGAAGCGAATATCGGTAACGATGAAGACATGCGAGCCAATAAAGAGCGACGGGGCTACATGGGTGCCATCACGCAGATTGCGTGCACAATCGTCAACTGTGCAGTTAAAGAAGAGGACGTCCGCCTGGCACTTCAAGGTAATACATTCAAGTACTTTTCTACTTTCTCTTCAGACGGTCACTTACCAACATGGTGTGTCGCAGATCACGCCAGCTGGAACTTGTACGTAACCGGCTCACTGGCCTCGACGTGCGAGTTACTCGAATGTGTCAACGAATGTTACCAACCACCTAAGAAGAGCCCAGCCAGCGGTATCCCTGTCTTGCCCCGTACTGCTCTTCCTTCTTATCTAAGGTGTCTTCATGTACAGTGGCGGCAGCGGTTGCCTCACGCGGTCGGGCCGCTCTAGGTGCCTTAGGCGCACGCAAGCCGCTAAACGCCGCCACAACAGCACGCTCAACGACCGCGGCTAAAGCTCGAGCGTCCTCTGCGGTCGCCGAGGCGATCAAGAAGGCGCGGCAGGAGAAACGAGCCAATGTGCGAGGGACCAGCAGACGGGGAGGTAGATTCAGGGGAGGCAAAGATCGATCCTCATTTCCTGAGGTGGAAATCTTTGTGCCGGAGAGCATGATGACTGCCACCAACTGCGAAGAGCAAGCCCAAAGGGAACAGACAACCACCGAGCAAGGCAATCGGGAGGGAGGACATTCCACAATCACGCCCTGCAGTCAGACCGGGTCTCCGCCAAAGGAGACGGTGTGCGCTGTGGTGGCCGACAAGGAGAATGTGCCTAATGCAGGTAACCGACACGTGCAACAAGAGGGACATGATCCCGTGTAAAAGGCCACCTTTCCTCACTGCGGCCTAGGTTCCTTCCCATGTTTCTGCCCGTCTCTCTACTGAATATATATTCCTTAATGGCCTTACCTTGTTCTTCTGGCCTGCTCTTCTTTAGGTTGTCTGATCAAGGCCTTCTGCGAGGCGCCTTGCGGCTCAATTACCTAACTCCGATTGCGAACGACTTAGGTTATTGGGCGCACCAAGGAGGACAGTATTTGCTCTCGTACCACCTTCCTTGTTCTCATTTTTCTCCTGTCGAGACTCACCCGCGGTGGGTGGCCTCCCCCATGGCCCTGTGCCGTACTCGCTCTTCGGTCCGGAGGGTTGTGGCCGTCGTTCTCGCGGTGCTATGCTGTGTTCTTTTGCGGGCCGGTATGGCGTCCGGCCAGGCGGAACAACCGCTCCCCGAGTGCGGGCAACTCGGCACCTCCGGCTTCGGTGCGGTCGACCTACTCGCCTTCGACTACGCCGCTCAGCGCCTGCTGGTGATTGACGAAAGCGACGTCTCTCACTTCGCTATCCTCCTTTTTTCGGGTACATACATCATACTCTCTTCATGTCTCCCACGTGATAGTTCACACATAAGTCCTTGTTACATGTGTACTTATATACTCTCGCAAGTGTTCACTCACGTGGCGTGTGCGTGGGGGCAAGCAGAGGATGAACAGGTACCTGCGCAGACGGTGGGCAGCCTGTGGACAGATCAACAAGGCACGCCGGGCACAGTGCTCGCCAACAGCACGTTTGAGACGGCGGACCCAGGAGTGCCGCCGGCCAACAGCTCGACAACCGCGCTACTCTTCCAGTTCAACGCCACTCAGGACTCAGTTCGATTGCAGGCCAACACGGCCTACTGGCTGGTAGTGGCGAACTTGGGCTCGGTGACCATCGGCGTGACGCCCGAGGAGACTCCCGATCCCTCCGCTCCGATTGAGTTGTCCGGGCCGCTGTTCAGACAGCTGAGTCAAGGACAGTGGACAGCCATCTCTGGACAGCGCTCGGCCGTGTTGTCGCTGACAGGCTGTCATGCCATACGAGCGACGCCGAGTCCCTCGACGTCCCCATCCATCACGCCTACGACGACGCCCTCCCAAACGCCATCATCCACACCGAGTGTCTCACCAACGCCAACGCCAACCGGATCTCCTTCACCGACACCGTCTTTGTCACCCACTACCTCGCCCACCCCCTCGCCGACTCCTACCACTTCCCCTAGCCCGTCCCCCTCACCATTGGTGTGTGGTGAGCTGGTGGGCAACTCAGCAGAGGTAGCTGCTCAGGTCCCCTTTGGCTTGGCTGCGCAGAGGGTCAAGGTGGAGGACTCGGCCAGGATACAATCCTTCACGATCAACCTTTCTAGTATCAGTACGCCAAAGCCCATGCCTTCATGTACGCTTTGCCCGCACGTAACTCACTTGTCCGCTTTGAACCCACAAGATACAACGACACTTGCTTCCGCACAGTTTTACACCGATGACGGCAATCTACCGGGAACAGCGATCACTGATTCTACATTCGAGGTCGACTCACTCATCATTTATGAACCCGACAATGATACCCTCTCCGCTTCTGCCTATACATTCAACTCAACTCTTCCTCTAGGCGCGAGCCTCGCTCCTGGCGCGTACTGGCTTGTAATTGAAGGCCGTACTGAAGATGATCAAGACCTCCTTTCAGTGGATGCGACGAATTCGTCTGATCCTCAGCCGGAGCTGGCTCTCTCCCTCGGCGCTCTGCTAGTTCAAGATGGCGGCTCATATTCGGACACGTCGCTGACCGCGAAGATCAACTTTGAAGGCTGCCACGTTATAAGGCCATCGCCCTCACCCTCACCGACGGCCAGCCCTTCCAGGACGCCATCGGCTACTCCTTCGAGGTCGTCCACTCCATCTCCTTCACCTTCTCCCGTCATTTGTGGGACTTTGGCCGAGACAACGTGGACATCGGGCTTGTATCCCTCCGACCTCAACTTCACTGTTGCTGCTCAGAGATTCTGGGTGTACGATACCAGCTCAGTACAGTCGTTCACTGTTGGGTTGGCATCGAGGCAAAGTGCGCATCCATCTCGATTCATTCCCATCACTGCATTTCTAACTGACACACCTATTCTTCAACATCAGACACAAGCTTCTTGGCTTCCGCGGGCTTCTATACAGATGACTCAAACCTGCCAGGTGATCCAGTGCCTGACACAACCTTCGAGGTTTCTGAGGTCACAATATGGGGCACCGAATCTGGGGAGCTTACATGGGCCAACTATACATTCGTGTCCACTCAACCGAAGGGAGCTATCCTTACCAACTCGGACTCGAACACCGCGTACTGGCTTGTGATCATTGCCAGTGAACCTGATGAACTAGTGCTGGACGTGGTAACCAACGCCGTGGGCACATCCGACCCTCTGGCTCCAATTCGAGTCCGCTTGAATCGTGTCGCTCTTTACGAAGGAGGAAGCTGGACCATCAGCCCTGACAATGTTACGGCCGTGGTGCAACTGAAAGGTTGTCATGCCATCCGACCTTCTCCATCGCCCTCAGCTACGCCTTCAGTTACGCCCTCCAATACTCCTTCGGCTTCGCCCTCGCCCAGCAGGGCTCCAGACGTAACACCAATCGTGAATAACGTGACCACCAGCTTCGATCAGAGTGCTCCGGTTGTTAACATGTCGGCGCCAATCCCGACGGGTAGGTTCTTCTTGACCATTCGGGCCAACAATGATTGTGCTTACGTGCTTCATGAGCAGATTCTGCACCCAGTACTACGCCGTCTGCCGGTGCGTATCCCTCCGCTTCACCGGTGGTGCGGGAGGTTGCTGTAACATCAAGTTTCTCGGACATACAAATCGGCAATGTGACTTTCAATGCAGGTGATCTTGGCGGTACGCCCCCTGTTCCCATAAGGCCGGCCTGGAGATCTAATGTCATCAAATGGTAGGCTTTACATTGAGTGTCATTAATCATACCACGCCGTCCCCCTCGCCAACAACACCTCCCGCGACTCCATCACCGAATGGAGGAGGAACCAGCTCCACCCCTTCGCCATCGTTCATACCACCTCCTCCAGTTACCTATGTCTACAAAGCCCAGCTGGACAACAACACTGTATTTGAGCAGGCCTACACCTTCCACACTTCCTCCGTCGAATCTACCTACGCCAATCTTACCTTCACCATCAGCGCCAGCTCACTGAAGTGGTCAGTTAACCTTACCGGTTCCGGCGACTGCTCCTTCTTGCGCAGCATCTTCTCTCCAACTCCTTCACCATCAAGCTTGCCCTCATCGCCAGCATACAGCGAAGACGATGATCCGGGCGTTACACCAAGCGATGGCTCCATCGGCGGGACTCCTTTGACGTTGCGTTACCGTCTCAAAGGGCTTCTCGTCTCGGGTAACGCCTTCAATACATCTAACGGCCTGAACTCAATCATACGGCGACCTAACACGCCTCGCGCCAACATCACAACATATTACCTGCCACTCATCTCCCAGTCCGACCTCTCCACCGTGGCTGCCCAAGTGCAAGTATTCGATGTGGCGCTTCTAGATGGCAAGCTGGTGCCAATCGAGCACGACGTAATCGTCACCTCCGTAAGCAACTCTTCAGGTAGTGAAGATCTCAACGACAACTCCTGTGGCGATTACGTACTTGAGCTTCGCTTTCCTGCCTTCAGCTGTTCACTCTTCTACGATCCAAGTCTCGGTCTTGGTGTGCTGGTGGGATCGTCACCAGGCTCGCCCGGAAGCAGCGACAATTTCGACACTGGACTCATCATCGCGCTGGCTATCGTGCTTCCACTGGTCGCCTTTGTCGTACTGCTCATCATCGTCATCAGTGGGTTTGTGCTGTGGTACCGCTCCCGATCTCGACAAAGATCGCTGCTGGGGCGCCGCCAACCTTCCGCCGTAAACTTCGATTACGAACTGTGAAATTCTTGTATATTCCTGTCATTCTTTACATTCCTATAAAACAACACTTCGAACTGAAAGGTTTTCTTTGGTGAAATATGCACAATTAATTCCCTGGAGGAAAAAAATAACGTTATTATAAGATATTCATTACGGAACCAACACGACGATGAAGAGGACACGCAAACAAAGCCACTCCAAGGCCGATAACGATAGTACCGGTGCGACTTCACCCTCGGCCTCCCCGGAGCAAAAGCGTTCGCGTTCCGCCGGCGGCGAAGGCAAGGTGAACGAGGCCGATGTCGCTGGCATTGTGAAGGCCCTGCGCGCCAAGCCCGAGTGGCAGCGCAAGGTGGCGGACCCTACGATCGTGGCCAAATGGCGCGAGGAAGCGCTCGGCCAGGGCGCAACGCCAGCGTCGATCGGCGCGGCGCTCGCGCGTCTACTGCGCGAGAGCGTGGTCGGCGCAGAGCAGCCAAAGTCCGCTTCCCACCTCGGCTGCGTTCTGTCCTTTCCGCCCAACTCAGAGGACGACGATGACTTCCGTCAGGAATACGACGAAGAAGAAGAAGAAGACAAACCGCAGCCGCGCAACGACGTGTGTTGGAAGGACAACTTCATTCCGGACGAGCTGCGTGCCCGACTCGAGGCCAAGCTCGACGCCATCGCCGCAGCGCCGGCAAAGGACTTCCACCCCGGTTCAGACGGGAAGGTACCACCACCCACTTTCGCGCCTAAGTCTTGCATTTCCAGGAAGCAAATTACAAAAATATTGCCGGACGAAATAATTTGAAACTTGAACAAACAATTCTGAAACGTTGTGGTTTGTTGTCGACAGGTTCAGGACTTGATTCATCCGTCGCTGTTCCCGTACATGCGCGGTCTCTCTTACGATCCCACCGCTACGGAACCACACTCACCTACCATCAGTGAAAAGGCTCAGCTCTTTTACAAACGTGCGGCCAAGGAGGCTGGCGAGGAAGATGCCGAAGAGGAGGATGAAGAGAAGGACGAGGATGATGAAGAAAAGAAGGAAGACGAGGACGAGAATGACGACGAGCTACCTGAGCTGCCAGATGGTGAAGACTGGGAGGATGTGGGAGCGGACGTTGATAGCGAGAAGTACTTCATCAAGCAGGAGAAGCTACTGGCGAGTGTTGAGTCGATCTACCAGTGGTTGCCCGCTGAATTCTTCGTCGATGCGGATAGTCGCGTGACAATTGAGTCCTATATCAACAACCTCGATCGTAAGCAGCATGCGGCCCTTTATGATGACATCGCTGATGTGTTCCGTCTTTTTTTGCCTCTGTTCGAGATGGTGAGTCATTCTGCATGTTGGAGTCCCTGTTCAGTCCTTCTTATTGATCATTTTTCATCAGATCCTTCAGGTTTCACTGACCAATCGCCGCTTGCAAGTGATCGTGAAAGCGGCCAACTACATTCTGCAGCCGGGACAAAAGCATGAGGGCACCTGGCATGTGGAGGGCATGGCTCACGAGCGTATTGTCGCGTCGGGTATCTATTACTACAGCACAACGCCTAATCTCGCTGGTAGCCATCTCGCTTTCCGCACTAAGCGCAAGAACAACATCACCGAGAGATCGGAGACGCAGGGATGGAACTTCAACAAAAACCTCGGTAAGGTATGTAGTAACCGGCTTCCGCACAGACATGAACAGTTTGTTTTCGGCCTGGTTTACTCAAGCTTCTTTGCAATCAGGCTGATACCCCCGAGGGCAGGTGTCTTGTGTTCGCCAATCACCTCCAGCACAAGGTTCGCAAGATGAAGAATGCTTCTAAGGAAGTGGGCCTCCGCAAAATTCTCTGCTTCTTCCTCGTGGATCCCGACCACAGGTATAGCTTTCACTTCACTACACACGATGGTTCGTTAGTTGATCGTATGATGGTGAGTAGAGTCAAGTCATCTGCCGACATCCCTGAGCAGCAGTGGGAAAAGGTGAAGAAGGGAGTGGTGAGGCCGCTCATTGAGGCCACCGTCCAGCACAAGGTGCCGCTGCCGCGCGAGATCATTGCAATGATAGTGGACAAGGCCAAGTGGGGCTTCACCCTCAAAGAAGCCGAGGAACATCGAGTGCAGCTCATGAAGGAGCGCAAATACGTCATCACCGCCAACAATGAGCTCTGGGAGCGTAACTACAGCTTCTGCGAGCACTGAGGCTCCCTCTTACCGCCCCCTCCCAGGCCAATGCCCTGTGAAGAACAACGATAAACGAGTACAATGGACAAGATAGACTTTACTGCCACGCGCCTCCTCTCTCTACAAGGCGCTGAATCGAAGAACCGCTGATCAGGCAAGAATCCAGCTGCGAGGTACTCCTGCAAAAGACAGACACTCAATTGTTGGTTCTACGCGTAAAGCGCAGGAGAGCAGCTACGAGTTTAGCCATGCAGGCGAAGAGGAAGAGGAGTGCAAGGCGTAGGTAGTAGCGGCCGCACCTTCCAGGTATCATCGCCTGTTTCTCGGGACGCGTTGCTCCCAATAGAGCGCGCTCTTCATCATTCGTAAGCTTGATGAGTTCGCCGAGGAGGTTGTCCTTCTGCCACTTGTTCCGGTCGGTCTCCATCGCGAAGCGAGGCTTCATGTCGCGGTTGGTATCACTCCACCACAGCTCGAACGTACAGTATGCTCCGTCCACATGAGGCAGCGTGCCTTGGTTGTCGATGCCGGTCTCTCCGAACCGCAGCCAAACCACCACAATCTTCCTATTGCCTTCTGTGCACCAAAGGAGTCAACTCGTGTGCAGCAAGGCGAACTAGCGTGCAGTACCAGATAGCGCGCGCACATTCTCGCTGAGCTTCTTGGCTGTTGGGTTCTTCGGCGTGAGCGAAAGAACCAGCAGCACAGCGAACGATGCGCACTCCTCGGTCGGCACCATGCGCACGTCGGCTTGTGGGATTCCGTCCTTGATAAGCTTGCTGAACTCTTCCACTAGCTCTGGCTGTTTGCTCCATCAGATATACCTGCCGCCCCTATCGAGAAGAGGATCTGGTTGTACGGTACCTTGGTTCTTTTGTAACTCAAGATCGGCACCAGATTAGCTTGTTCCACTGCCGTAACTAGCCTAACATCCTTCTTTCTCTCCTTATCCTTCTTGTCGTTCCTCTTCTTGTTGCCCCAGCCCCTGTTCTTCTTTTCCACCTCTCCGTCCTCGTGCTCCTTGGTGCTTTGACCTGGTTGCTCTCCTCGTCCCAGTACCTCGGCGTGATTGGAGAGTACTTGGAACCTCGCCTCTAGCCATTCGAGTTGCTGAAGTCTGTCTTGGAGCTTCTTCACCTCGAGCTCCAGGTGTTCGACTTTACGACAGCAGGCGCACTCTTGTCTGCTCTCCCTCGTTTCCATTGTATCGTTGGGTTCGGCGTATGACTCGAATGGCACCTTGTGGGTAACATGATAAAGCTTGAAACGTTCTTCTTTGCTTGCGGCCCTCTTCTCCACCTCAACTAGGTTGGCCTCTTCTCTGAGTTGGTGTACCGCCTCCTCGTTCGCCGTGGTACGATAGTCGGACCATTGATCACTTTCGGCCGAAGTGGGCGGTCTGGCGTAGTTTGACACCCGATCCACCGCTACTCCACACTTGTCCTCGAACATTAGTCCACGATCACTACAGAGGAGAAAGGGAGCGCTTGAGCTTAGCTGATCCGGGTAGAGGTTCATTGCCGATTGAGAGCGTCTCGCGAGGGGTAGGGTGCGCAACAGCAAGGAAGAAGGGAGAATGAACCGATGGACCCCTCGGGTGAAGTGAAGACCACCTGGGCTGGCGAGCCGAACGTCCCGGATATAGAGGTAACGGTTCGGCCGAAGCGGAGTGGAAACGTAGGTCTAGCTCTACGAGAGCCCCGGCCGAACCGTTACCTCGCACTTCACCCGAGGGGTCTATCGGTTTGGCCGAAGCGGAGTGGAAACGTAGATATAGCTTTCTCGTAGGGGGTCTCCGGAGGTACTTAAGTTGGTGGGTCTGGTGCACCCATTCTCCATTCTACCCTCTCCCACCACAAAGACTCAGTTCCCTTTCGTTGATCTCTGTAACATTCAGAGGGCGACTTTTAGTATCCATGTACGCAAGCTCAAGACATGTGGCTGTGGGGAGAGCTGCAGGAGGCAATCACTCCTCGAGAACACCTCACCTCAACGTACTCTTTGTACGTAGGCCTGCTTCGGTCGATCTTTGTTCCCAATCTCTGATCCATCCTTTCCTGTGCAGTGCTTTGATAGCAAGAGTTCAGCTAGTAAGCTGGAGCATAGTCAAGCCAAGCATGCGTGCAGCGAGGTGATCGTGCACCTTCGCAACCATCCTAGCGCTCACTTAGTCGCCGTGAATCTGCGTGACCTCGCCAATCGTCCCGTCGGATGGGGTAACGTGGATGAATGCTTGCATCGCATCAGCGGCTTCGAGTGGATGGGAACGCCCTCTCCTTCCACCAACCTGTCGCGCGGTATTCTGGGCCTGTTGAAATGGAGCGAGGGGGGTGGGCAGTCGGGACTGAAGGGAAACACGACGGAGGAGGCTATGCGTATTGCCAAGGATTACTTCAGGCGCAGTTCGAATGCCCATGAACACAACAATGTGCTCTTCCTCTTTACGGACGGCCTAGTTGACGAGAGTACCAAAGTAAGCGCGGAAGACAAGGCCATGGATCTCAAGATGAAGCACGTACGTATCATCGGAGTGCTTCCAAGAGTACGCATGTCGCTGACATTCGCCATAGAATGTCAAGATCGTGGTGGTGGCAATGGGCACCAACGTGTCCGTGGCGGAGACGGAGCACTTAGGCAAGTTGGCCAGCAGTCTCAAGCTGCTGACTACGTTGAATGAGCTCTCCAGCGTGCTCGACCGTGTGTTACCGGCTCCCGAGGACTACGGCGTGCCCAAGAGGCAAAGATATCATGCAAGAGTGAGCGCTCAAGTCCTCAACACGCCCGTAAGGATGAAGGAGGTGATACGACCTGCTTCCATCTTCTCTGCTGTAGGATCGCTGATAAGCACCTGATCATACTGCAGGATCTTGAGTACGTCATCACGCTCACCAATGTGGGGACGGACAAGATACCTGAGGGCACAAGCCTCTGGTTCACGGAGGGAGCGTACTTCAAGCCGGCTGCGGTAGATCTGACCGAGGACTTGCTGCCGCACAAGAAGATAGAGTTCTCGGTGGTCATGGAGAGCACGCGAGCCTCGTTCCGCACCATTTCCAACGGCATCACCCTACGCATCCAGACGCCGGAAGGCCAACAGGTCCACACCGACGGCGAGGTTATCCTCTTCGAGAGCACCCTCTTCGTTGGTGACTTCATGAACTACGTTCCTCCCCAAGGTGCCAGTCACCTCAATGTACTCGCTTTCGGAGTAATCGGTTCGGGCAAGAGCTCCTTCCTTAGCACCCTCATCACCGCCCTTGGTGATGAGATCCACAACTGCATACCGACAGGCGGTGGCGATCACACCACCATCACTTTCAAGTAAGTCTCTCATCTTTCAGAACGAAGTTTGAGTGGTCTTACCGTTGTTTGTTTAACAGGCGGTACGATTTGAAGCAGCTATGTCCCCACCTCAACGCGCGCATTGCCTTGTGGGACACATGGGGTCTCGATGATTGCACCTACACCAAGGGAATCATATCTCGTCTATTGAAAGGCGGCATTCAGGACGGCGTGAAGATGTGCAAGGCGACTGCAGCCGATACGATCGAGTTGGACCAGATTGACTGTGACGGGCTTACGGCTCAGGACAGGCGAGTGCACGCTGTCCTTCTGTTTGTCCCTATCAACATTCTGCAGGATACCGAGATGGTCAACCGCATAAAGGACTGTATCAGCGAGACCAACAAACACGGTGCGTACCATTGGCCTCGCGGCTCTTTGTGGCGCCTCACTCGTCTCCTCTGCCAGACTTGAATGCCAGAATAGTCGTTACGATGGCCGACACGATCGAGGGCAAGAACCGTGAAGGGATGCGGCTGCGCATTGCCGAAGAGTTCAAGATATCGGCATCGCGAGTGGATCTCATCCGCAACTACGTCAACGAGAAGGAGAAGGACTTCTTCGTTGATAAGATAGCCCTCTCTGTCCTCAAGGACATCGTCGATACTGGTCATCAGTGCATCACGTCGTACATCACTGCGCCGGCTTCGGTTGCCTCTTCTTCCTCCTCCACTTCATCGCCGTCGCCCAGGCCGTCACAGCTCAAAGTGATCGTACACTTCGGAAAGAAGCAGATAGGGCTGCGCATCGACCCAAAGGCGAAGGTTCAGAACTTGCTAAAGCAGGCCTGCAACCATACCTACCAGTCGCCTGATGAGTGCTACTTGGCGGATAGCGAGGATTTTGCGTACGATGAAAACAATTTGATGGCAGATCTTGTAGCGGAGCAGGCCAGCTTTCATCTCAAGCCCAAGCCTGATGCACATGGGATTCCGCTCGTCGACAGTGAAGATGATGTCAGCAAGGAGAGCGTGTAAGTTGGTTGTCCTCTCCCCCACGCGCAAGCATCGAAGTGACTGTACATACATCGATGTTCAGACCTTCTTGTGTCACTGACGCCAACAATGAATCATCAGTAATTCCCACGTAAGATTTTGATGTGAAGGTGAAGCGGTAATGTTGGGAAGCTGTGTGCAGTAAAGGCGTATTGATCACTCAACTAGAACGCAGTGACATTCCGAGAGGATCAAGTCTGCATGGTTACAGTGCCATGCACATGCAATTCGAGCGCCGCCAGTTGCTTGAGAAATCCAACATTGGGTTTGCTTAGTGGTCGCCTGGTCCGAACGAAATCGTGCGCCTGCCGCAACGACATTCCCTGATGTACAAGTAAAGAAGGTAAGAAACGCACTAAGGTTGTGTTCTGCGAGTGGTTACCTCTGCCTTGATGAGATACGCCATGACTATCGCTGCACTTCGGCTAACTCCTACGTGAGAGGACAGTTCAGTAAGTTGATACTCGATCCAGAAGCAACAACAAGGGAAGTTCACCCTGAGCGCAATGGATAAGTACGGGCGCAGAACTTCGCTTTGCAGTTTCTGTAAACAACAGCAAATAATAAAATCTTTAGTTGGCTCATTTGATTCAACTCTCTCTTGGCACTCAGTACCGATGAACTCAATTGCCTCGTCGAAGTGAGCCGCGATCTCATCGCAGTAGTTATCAAGCACCGGAATCCTGTCGAGCGGGAATTTCATGCAGCTTAGATTATGCAGAGAAGCGCAAGTAGGGCACCTACCGTAAATAGGCATCGATCCTAACATCTGGGAAGAGCTTACTGGCGACACTCTCCTCCATATCGTCGCTCGTGCCGTTCTCGTGTACGTGATCTGATGGGTAGTCAGGAGGGTTGGATGCGGAAATGCTGTTGCCTTGAGTGGTTTCGGATTGTGTTGTCCCATTTCCTACATGCTCATGCTCGTTTTTCGTGGCTGTATCGCGTTTCCGTTTCTTTCTTGGTCGCTTCTCCCATATATTAATGCGATCCGGTGTGCAGTTGATGATCCGATGAATTCGAAGTGTCTTGAGGGCGAGTGGATTGCATGCAGACTCATAGTCGCCTAGATAGAGGAACTCTTCTAGAATGTTGCTCGGCCACTTGGATGGATTCAAGACAATATACTTGGAAGCTGAGGCTAGCGATCGGACTGTAATGGGATGTGGAGGGGCAGCAGATGGATCAGCGGGATTCGGCGGATTGTTCAAGTCAGGCGTGGAGGACGTCGTCGTCGTGGTCACATCAGCTTCAGAGAAGGTAGTTGAAAGTTGAAAAACTTTCTCAGTATGCGATAGGGAGGCGTAGTGCTCCTGAATTTGACGGGTAGCGTCTCTGAAGAGGGCTTCCTCGCGCTTAGCAACAATGCTTGACACGCACATGTATGGATACTTTTCTGTGAACCTGCAAAAGCCGCCTGCGAGACAATGGTGGATAAGAGACCGCACCGCAGATCAATTAGTGCAGCAGTACCATCTATGATCCAGATGGCTACGATGTGCTTCATGCCTGGAGCACTCTTGATGATATCAGCAAACTCCAGACCTGGCAGAGAAGTAGGTCGTAAGGAACTCAGTGAGGCTCCAGGGTGGTAAGTGATTACCTTTTGACTGCCGAGGCCGTCCTGGTGATATGGCCATGGCATCATCTGCAGCTGAACCCACTGGATCATCAAGATCCGTCACCACAAGCACACGGGCAAACCACTGACGGAGTGGCCACAACAACTGGGTCAGTTCAGTCAAGCCAGCGTGCATGGAAGTGCAAGGAGGCTGGTACGGTTCGTTCCAGCTTCTGCATCTCCTTGTAGAATCTGATCGCCTTGTGCCGTTTGGACTCTGAGGAGAATGCGAGTAGAGAAGGTCAGGTGCATGGGGGATAGGACACATGTCGGCAACAACACTCACCAGGGCGATCGGATTCGTAGTCGAAGTGGATGGCGCCGCGCATGTGACAAGCACGGAAGTCATCAATCGACCGAATGTCCACTACCAGCAGGCTGTGGACGGGACATTTGAGGAAAGTACGCGTTAGTTGACTTCGGGCATATCTCCCATTTTTATATCCGAATAATTATTAAAAATCATTTCTAAAAAATATTTGTTGAAAAAAGATATTTTAAAACAAATATTTAAATGAAAGGAAAAATAAAAGGGATGTAATGAGGAGACAGTACTCATCGCAGGAGCAGGAGAGCAGGTCGTAGATGCCTTCGGGCGAGAGGGACGTGTCGTCCTTGTGCGCGGGTACGTCCTCATCGAGCATGACGGGCTGGTAGGGCGGCACCTCGGCCGTCGGCTGGTCTGCGGGGGCTGCGGACTCCACCGGCACCAGTCGGAGGGGATGGTAGTGCGCTGGCGCCTCTATGGTGGCTTCTCTATGCGATGGCCAGATAACGATCAAGGTTTTTCATATTTCGCAAATTGTTACAAATTGCAAGTTTCAAAGTATGAAACGAAATTGAAACTTTCAATTTTGTTTACAAAATTTCAGGCATTTACCGAAAACGCAGTGCACATGTTTAGGATGCCAACACTATATTCGTTTTCGCGCCAAAATCAAGCTCAGAAATTGGTGCTGAATTTTTCGTATGAAGTTGCATATCGAGGCGAATGCAGGCGAGGGGTGACCTCTCACAAAGCCAAGAGGCCCTGATTGATGATTCTGTTCTCAAAATTCACATCAAAAAAGAGGAGGAACCGTGGGATGAGAAGGCAGAAGATGGCTTACATCAATCTGCCTACGTGTCCCCCTCGTTTGCGACATCCCTGATAATCGCACCCAGCTGTCTTGAAGGTACCCCGCATTGGTCTAATGCCCTTCATAATTCGCAATTTCAATGTTGTTCGGGTAGCAGGTCCCATGCTGCCAACCAAGATCGAGGATTCACCCGAGGAGATCAAAGCATTTGTACAGGGACCCTGGCCCCTCCTCTCTGAGCCGCACTGTTCCCTCATTGCGCAGATGGACGCATCTGACGTGCCCTCCGCGGTGGGCGGACGCATCAAGTGCGAAGGCCTTGTGGAGGGTGAGAGTCTCGCGTCTGCTGAAAGTGATGGCTCGGCTGGCCAGGCAGAGGCGTCCGCTCCCGCGGAGCATGGGAAAGAGCAGGAAGCTGGTGATGATGTGGGTGAGGGGGAACCACTGCGATCGATGGCTGTGGAAGCGAACGATCAAAGGGTCTTGATGATGGAACAGACATCCATGGAGCCACCACCATCATCATCATCATCATCATCATCATCAGAGCAGCCTGTCGCTTCGGAGCCGGCACAACAGCAACCGTCGAAGAAGCGCAGACGGCGCGAGAAGTTGAACGACGGGCTCGATGGTGGGTACTGGAAGGTAAAGCCCGTTCTGGCGCCAGCTGCGAGGCCGCCTGAAGGAGTACCACCATCGACCCCGGCTGGGCCTACAGTGAATGCCAGCAGTTCTGAGAGGGTAAGTCCGAGTGGAGCCGAGAATGCTCGCGAGATGGACGAAGAGGACGAAGAGCACGAGAAGGAACGCCAAAGAAAGAAAAGAAGGCATGATAAAGGAAAGGACAGGATGCTCTCCGAAGATGCTACATCGGAAATACAGGAAGAGGAGGACTCGCCACAATCACAGGAGCAGGCCACATTCCATACTGATAGTAGCGATGGTGAGAGTGCACCAGTTGGAGTTGCGCAGCAAAAGAGAACAGTGCGGGATACAGTCACTGTCGCATCTATAGATGGAGGCCTTGATGGCCGATACTGGGCGGTACGAATTGTCCCTGACTTGTGCAACAGCCCTCTGTATCAAGCATGAACTGATTTGGTCAGTCATTTATCTAGACGGTCAGTCGTAAACGAAGAGCCAAGGCTGACATTCCTTGGCAAGTGTTTGCGCACGAGGGAGAGAGTGAACAACAAGATGGTGAGTTCGTGCCGGGAGGTCAAGTCGATGGTACGATTGTCCACCTACATACTATGCGTAGATATTCACATCTCTATCGGTGCAGATGAGATGGAAATGAGTGAGGATAGCTCCGACTGGAGCGATCCAGATGATGTGATAACAGTGCGAAGTGATGCGCAACCACCGGAGGCTGACGGTGAAGGAGAAGAGGAGTTGTTCGAAGAGGAGGCGTGCAGTATCGATACTGAGGACGACTCTCTTGAAATCAAGCCGCGTTCCTCAAGTAACAGTACTACGGCTGCGGCAGAGAAACGTGGAGTTAAGCTCAAGATACGAACGATCAATGGCGTTCGTGGCATCGACTTCTTTTGCCGAAGCAGTGTTCAAGTCTGGTGCGTTTACGCGATTCGTCGTTAACTTGAATGTACCTAAACAGTATTGCCTTACTCTCGACGAACTAGGTCCGCAGACAAAGTTCGTGCCTGGGTACAGCGATACCAGAATCCGAATGGGTATTATTACCGGCTCACAGGTATGTCATACATTGCCGCTGGAATAGGGCGCTGTTGGCGCTAACAGTGTTGATACATGTAGATCCTGGGCTTGTGCAACGGCAAGGAACCTTTACTCTGGAGGAGAGTCAAGCATTCATGGCTCGCTATCACGAGTTTGTACGTAATGACTGGCGTGTAGGTACCAACTGGGGGATATTCGCCTTGGCTCCAGGCTTGGAGAATCGGTACTTACATTTATGTTAACTATACATTGTTCTCGCCGCACTTAAGCTCTTCATCAACAATACAGCGTTGGTTACCAGTGCAGCTCGCATTACCGTCGCCTCCTGGATGAAGGAGAACTCACGGATCCTTCTTATGAGAAGTATGTAGCCCTTCTTCCTTCCGGTGACTGTATTGGCAATACTCTTGCCGTTAACAGAAGTTTGAACCAACAGAGATCCGCTCACTGGTCAACTCAAACAAACCTACACCATTATCGGTGGGCGAGACATCGATCAGGTAAATACTGAGAATCCTGTTGATACTATTCATCAGTTCTCATACGTATATATACGGAAACCTAGGCTCTCAATTCCTTGCGCGAGACGTGGAACACACCCGAGATGCAGCACTATGAAGAAAAGATCGATGCGCTGGTTCACAAGTACCATCCACTGCTTTACACTAAGTACCTCAACTCGGCCTACGCCAAGGTAGCCTTCCCCTCAGTACGTTTCATTCTTCATCATCTTTATGAATATTCCTTCGCCAGCGCTCTGCCGAAGTTCTCATCCGCAGAGCACATCGAAAACGACGACGCCAAAGAAGAGCGCGCACGGTTTCACACGATGGTGACGTAGAATCGCTAGAGGCACCTACAGTGATGCGGCCTCCTCGTACAATCAGACCCGGCGGCTCAGAGCCCTCCTCGACGCTGCTCAATCACGTAGCTCGGCTAGGTACCGTCCAGCTGTTATGGTCAGACCTCTCCTTAACTTGTCATACCAGGCAAAATAGGACGAACGCAGAGTACGGATGGTGATACGCTCTTAGGAGATGAAGCCAGTATAGGTCTGCATGATCACTTCGGATGGCCTCTCCCACTGACGGTAGGTGTATCCTCCTATCTTAAGTTAGCTACTTCATCTGTATTAACCATCTAAAAGCAAACCACGTTGAGGGAGAGGCTGCTCCACCGGCCGCCACGGTCCTCTCTGCGCCGTCGAGAAGCGGAACAGAAGCGTGCTCAGCGACGAGATGCAACACGCAGACGACTAAGTGGAGGCACACCTCCTTCAGCTACAGATGCCCCAACAGACTCACAGGTTTGATACTCTGGCAAAAGCATCGCTTACGTGCTTACTCATCACGTGTCGCCAATAGACACCGTCCACGGATTACATCGTTGATTTGACAGCAGGGACCGCCAAGTACATTCCCACCCCCGTCAGCAGGCCATCAGCATCCAACCCGGGCGCCGGCCACACTCATGCTGCACCATCGGTGCGAGATGAAGTAGAAGATATTGAGGATGATGCAGATATTATGGACATGGACACCAACCGCTTGCTTCATGAGCTCACAACGGCGCAGCAAGCTGGGCGACACATCTACTTCTCTCCTTCTTCAGCGCCATTCCCTCGTGCGGTCTCTCTCCAGTTTCGTTCCCTTTCTCCTTCACTCTGGTTGAGGATATCACTCATGCATGAACATCAGTGGAAGCTTATTTATGGCCAGCAGTTCGCCCCAAGGCTTGGAGCCTTTGGGTAGAGAAGAATGCAGAAGAGTGCCAGCAGATCAAGCTACCCTTACTCTCCTCGGAAGAGCAATACAAAAAGATGATCAGGTGCTTAGTCTTCGCCGTGGCCTTGTGCAATTGAGTTTGCTTACTCCAACCCAGGCTGCACAACTTGAGCAGCTGCCACTGCTCTTCGCCAGCCTAAAGAAGCATTTCCATGATTTCATGTCTCTCGAGAAGTCGAGGCCTAATGTGTATGCTCATGCACCTCATGACCCATATCTGCTCTTGTTTGTGTTTCTGATATCTTGAATTTCAGAGATATGAGCGCGGACATGAAGCACATCTACGACAACATAGACTTCTTTCTATGCTATATTCGTGACTGTTTACGGAACAGTGATGGATCTCAAACTGCGCTTGCCTCCACCTTGCGTCTTGAAATAGCTGAACTGATCACGATCCTTGGTAAGTCGTCTACTGCTGCATGCTCATCGACATATCTCGAATGTTAATCTGTGATTGTACAACAGGTCCACTGGATCCTAATACTTATAGCTATACCCGCGGCCTCATTCATTCTTTTCGCTTAGCGGTGCTCATCCACTCGTATATACTTGAGTGGGTCTTCTTGCTCGCCCAGCCATCGTCATCTGCATCGCGAACAAGTGATCCGATTCGCCCAATCGCACTAGAAGAGGATGTTGTCTCCAGCTCTCTTTCCGATGCCTTGCTGCCAACTCAGGAATCGGATGCAGAACAAATGTACGCAGCCATCGGATAAACTTAGGACCTTGTAACGGCAATCATTAACAGCTTGCTCTCCCAGGTTCCTTGAGCATACAAACAGGATGCTGATGGGACTTTTTGCCCTTTTTCAAGATTTCCCTAATTTTGTCAAGATGCCTCCGGCCATTGTTGGCACCACCCAACGGTAACATTCAATGCACCCCTTTACCTTCCCTCAGAGCATCTATAACCCCGAGGCATCCATCCAGACCCGTTATGCTGCTGTGGCGTAAGCTTGCGCACTTTATGGACGCACATCAACAGGCCAGTGGAGGGTTCGTATGTGCGCCAACGCTTTACTGAAGTTGCTTATGTCCTGTTATGTTACAATAGAACCAAGCCCGACCATCAAACAAAGATATCTCCCTTCTGGAAGGCCTTCAACGCGGCTCTCACAGATCTTCGGACACTGCCTACATTATCTACTCCTCCAACTAACCATGATTCTGGTGCATTCTCTGCTCCGAGCGCAATCTGCATACGCGGAGGCACGCATTAATTCTACCATTTTACAGTACCACATGTTTGGGAGTTCAAGTGGGACTTGTTGTTCCACGTCATTCCTCTGTTTCAGTTTGATCATCGGGGAACTCTCGTGGGCGTTCAGCAGGTCTCGCAGCATTCTAACTGGCCGCTCGTTTTGGACCTGCTCAAAAAGTGTCCTGCGGATATGTACGCACGAGTAACCTTGATTGAGTGGCGTTGCACTCTTGACACTATACTTTCTATATGGTCTTCAGATTGACCGACAGTTTGTCACAGCGCTACCAGTCAAACCAGCCACCCAGGCATGCAATTCTAGTTCGTGTTCTGGAGCTCTGCCAAGTTTGGCCACCCGCCACGGAGAGCATTCCACAACTCTGGAGCATCGTGAGGGAGTCCTACAAGACAGCTCCATCACCATTGCCGGCAATCACTACCAGCTCTTCTGCAAGAGCACAAGGCTCATCTTCTTCCTCCCCAGTCTCCACCTCTGGAACACCAACCCCTTCGTGGCCAAACTTCATCGCTTCATTCGATGGCTCTGCACCGCGAGCCACGCTCGCACTCTCGAAACCGTCAAAGTGGAGCAAGGATAAGGACTACGATCTCTTCCTCCGTATTCTCTTTGTGCTTATCTACAAGACGGCTCTTCCCTTTGCACTTCCATCGTCCTTCCTGCCGCCTCCTGGCGCTCCTTCATCAGCTTCATCTCCGATCTCGCTTCGACCAACGCCAACTTCCCCGGCTTCGCGGGTCTCGCCTCTCCAATCTTCACCACACCATCGACGACGCCCTCTTGCATCTAAGGAGAAAGCTGATACGCCCACACTAATGCCTCTTGATCGATCGCTCCCTGTTTCATCATCGACCTCCTCAACAGCCTCTTCGGCGACTGTGGAGACGTATTCTCTGTATCCGCTTTTGCCTCTCGGGGCACTACAGTGGCCCGAGATGTCGATGAAGAAGTTCTACTCTGCTATCTACCAGAGCTCGTGGGTAAAGAAGTTGCTACCTGCCACTGACCTCCTTTCTTTGGAGATGATGCTCAACGTCAACAAAGAGCCGCGTCAGTATCTCCAACAGCTCACAAGCAAGATAAACGGTACTCGGGCGTTGCTTACTCTTACGTTCAATTGCTTAACCAAGCTCCTAAAACAGAATCCTTTGGGCACAACTGTTTTACCAAGGTACAGGCGCTGCTTCAGCTAGCGCTGTTCTGCCAGGCCTTTGCGATGGACCTCTCGGTACGCTTATTTCGAGAATTGACCTCCGTTCGTTGTTCCTTATCTTGGCGATCATGTGATCATGCAGACGCTGTCATCAGAGATCAACGCATGCTTGAAACAGATGTGGGAGACCTACGCCACGGCCCTCAAGCAGGTTGAAACGTCTGACCAGCCTAATTCGGGGTTTCGGCGGTTGCGTTCGAAGGTAGAAGATGCAAACAGGAAGCGACAACAAGAGGAAGCACGGCAGAAAGCCAAGCTTGCTTCTGATGAGTATGCAAGTCAATGGGAGATTGCACTTGGACTGCTGACACGACTCTTCACAACCGCCCGCGGTAACTTCAGCTGCCTAGAGTATACGCTTCTGCCCGAACGTTCCTCCTGGCTGGTACGTACCATATCCCTGATGATGTGTTATATTCTTCTGACTCCTCTCCTGTGCATAGAGCTCGATGTTCTTCGAAATGCGATTGCTACCACCCCAACTAGGAGTGGCGGTTATCAACCTTGTCAATAGAACTCTCCCGGCTTGGTCATCATCTGCAGCTAATGCAACACCTTCTACATTTGACTGCTCTCTCACTCTGCTTTCCTACTACCGAGCATTACGACCGCCGTCTTCTTACCCGTCCAACTCACCTATGAACTTTACTGCTTCTTCGTCTTCCTCTTCTACCACTAGTACTAGTTCGCCTGTTCGATCGGTAACTTACACATCACCTCAACGATCTTCATTCTCTCCTCCCTCATCTATTGCTGCCTCGCACTCCTCACCTACACGGACAGCGCCGTACAATCCTTTTGTTAATCCGCAGTCTTCTTCACCCTACGCGCCCACGTCTCGCTCCTTTGCGATCGCTTCATCCTCGGTCACCTTCTCGGCCACCACGCAAACAAGTGAGGTCGCATCCTCACAACCTGCCAGCACCACTGAAGGCGGCGAGGATGATTGGGACAATCTGTGTGCAGAGATCGACCTTGACGCGTGTGTGCTTGAGGCTGAGAAGAAGAAACAAGACGAGCGGCAAAGGAAAGAAGCAGAGGACGAGGCCAAACGGAAGATGGAAGAAGACAGAAGGAGGGAAGAGGAAGAAAACAAAGCACGACAAGCCAGACAGCAGGAACTCCTGACTGAGAGGAGTAACATGGAGCTTTTGCTGCGACGCCTCAAGCCTACCGTGGAGAACATCAAGAGGGCTGTATTCTACGAAAAGAACACCTTCAGCATACGCACATCTATGGTACGAATCAACTTGAGTGCTTTCTAACAATTGGCACTCAAAGCTGCCTTCTTGGGTTCTGTGTGTCAGGTGAACTTGTTGGCGAAGCTAGCACCCTTGTATATAAGCCTTGATCGTATGCAAACATTGGTACGCTGTCCTGACTGTTCCTGAATGTCATACGCTTCTCACTGTGCACGCGCATCCGTAAATAGACCTGGGAGGGCATATTAGATATCTTTGGATTCACAAAGACGAACAACAACGACAAGGATCGAAGACGAATGGGAATACAGTTTATGACTCAGGTGATGGACGAGCTGCCGTCTCTACCGCCATATTGTCTTAAGGCCTTCATTGGTCCTCTGTTTCAGGTGATACTCGAACCCTCTTTCTCTAAACTTGTCAGTGGTACTCATCTTCCTATCGCTGTCCAGCAATATGGAGCCAAAGTCGTGCAGATCTGGATAGCTGGTATGCTGGAGGACGAATGGACTAAACAGCACATGCTCACTGCCGCGCTCGTGCGCTGTTCGCATCAGCTCCCGTTCTTCAAGGTGCTCTCTTCCATTAGCCTTCCTCAGATGCCGTCATCTGATCTGGCAAGACATACCAGGATCTGGACTTTAAGAACGAGTATGGAATCTTGAAGGATCGCTGTTTCTCTGCCCGTCACGTCCTTGTTATTCGTACGCCGCTTCTCTTCACCTATCCGAACCGCAAGGGCAGAAGAATGACATCCATTTAACACACATTTAGGGTTGCTGAAGAACGCAGCAGAGCTGTGGAGTGAATGGAAACAGGATCCTGATATTGCTGAGTCACCACACAAGCTGCAACATCTGCGGAAGGACCTTGAGAGTATTCTCGATAGCTTCCTAGAGAATGTCGATCGATACATTGCCAACGTGAGCGAAGATATCAAGAGCCAGAAGTCTAATACGGAGGCCTACCACTCAACACGTGCTCGACAGATCTTCAAGATGTTGGGCGGACTCATCCGCTACGGTGGAGAGTTGATATACCAGCGACACCATCAACAACACAGCAATAACTCCAAGCTCATCTTGACACTCTGTGCCAAGTACTTCCTGCCGCCGTCGGGGCAAACTGTTCATCACACCAGCCACACGTTACGGGAGATCCTTCGCCGGAGCAAGTACGAGATGTTGACGGACATTCTACAGTTTGTCAAGTCCTTCGATTGGAGCGTGCCAAGTCAGGTGCCTGACGATATACGGCGGTTGACATTCAATGTTTTGGATGAGGCTATGCGCACCGGTTTCACCTTTGTACTGGAACCCATCGTACGTTGCTGCCTCCTCTCGAAAACCGTTTGAAGAGACTGACCAGTAACATGTGCGATTTCAGCCTGATCCGAACAGAGTGGAAGCCAGCCTTCGACAAAGAGTGGCCGCTCTACTGGCGAAAGATTCGCCTGCATTCCGCCATGCGATCGAAGCATCTTTCGTCTTCAATGCGTACAGATCGCTCTTTGTGATCTACCCAAGTCTTTCTTCTCACTCTATTGCGCAGACTTACTAAGGATAGGATTGAGGTGGATATATCTCGTAGTCCATCATTCACGGGCTTCATCTCTGTACGCCTCCGATACCAATCGAATTGCTTGAGAGGTGATCAACCACTGATACATCGTTCTTAGGCGTATCGAAAGACCGTAGTGACGTTAGTCGGGGCTATCCTTGGCCATGTAGAGGCCACCCATAACCAGGAGGTACCTGATGGACGTGTTTACTTGATTGATGCTCGCATTGGACTTACGACCTCAAGTAGGCATTGGTATATGATCTCAATTTGTTGGGCTTGGCACTTCTACGCGCTCTTGATGCACCGCACTTTAATCCAGGCTTCGCTTTCCAAGACGGGCCAGCGGCAAGGTTCGTTTTGCGTCCCTTCACTTGATGTACTCATAACACGCACGACTTAACCCGCTTCGTGTTTCTCTACCTTAGCGCCAAGATGTCATGTTACGATGTGTTTCGGTGGATAGCTTCATTGCCTGCGCTACGAACACCTATCTTGCAGGTGGCAGATGATGACACAGCGCCGACCCAAGTTAGACCTTCACTCGACACAGAGTTCATCCGTAGGCTGCTCGTCGTCGTTCTGCTCCATGCTGTCATCGATCTTCACGCTGCCGAAGCCGCAGCTCGTTTTAGTCGGGTCGCGCCCAGCCTGACGGAGATAAAGGTTCGCTTCTTCTGCGTGTCAACTACGAAGCAGGAGCGCTAACGCGGGTGGCGGCACAGATGGCGCTGGAAGAGGAGCGAAAGCAGGCTGAAATGCTTAGGCGAGCGGACGAGTCACTGACCGCTTGCACCAGCCTTCACGCCGAAACTTATGCCAACTCTGGTCTGATGGCGGCTACCCTATCTTCGTATGATATGTCGGTGGTTGCAAACAAGGTACGTACTGTAAGCATTACAGCTTGCTGAATCACCTGCGATCACACAACATGAATCTTGTTCAACAGGAAGCAGTCCTTGCTGCGATGGTGGGCCGTATTGCAGACACGGCTATTGCCGTCCTCAACGTTCTTCATGAACTCGATGCGCACATCGTCAACTACTGCTTGGAGGCACTACAAGCCGTACGAGCGTGCTTCACTGCAGTGTCTATCCAACTTGATGTTCGTGCGTTCTAACGCTCTTTGGGGAAAACAGGCATTCGAACGTCTGCAGCGACCCGAAGGTCTCGCAGGTCTTCGGATGCAGCGACTAGAGCAAGTGGTGGCGGCGCTTACCCATCATATTCCCCCACTGCGACAGCATTTGTTACGCCACCTTCCCCCACAGTCAACATAACGCGAACTACATTGGATCCAAGGTTCCCCATGAAGTATCGATACAGTATCGACAGGAATAGATCGCCCAGGGATCTACATCTATAAACAAGGGAATCCCCTCAGTAGTTGTTTAGTAGTTGTCCGTTGTTGTACGTATTGCGTGCCTGAATACGGTAGATCGCTGCACCAGTTCCTTGAGGTCAAGGTCAAGCAAAGGCGAGCCCACGAAGCTCGATCTCACGCAATTAGCCCTATGTCTTCTTCACTGATTGATTATGGGACCATAGTCCTTTACACCTTTAGCCACGTTTCAATTGTTGGTGATGATATATTTAGTGCTACAACCTTGACTCCGGTTACATTCCTTGAATTCCCCAGACATTTCAATATTTGGGAAATAGTTGTAAACAAGAGAAAACAACAAGATGAGCGGCAAGGGAGGAAAGCGGGCACGAGGCAAGCGAAAGGACGACGGTACGACCCCACATGGAATCAAGTGCGTTAGTGGTGTCGTATGATCAGCTTGCCTTACCCTGAATCTCACAGATGAGTACCAGCCGGGAGAGATTTCTGTGATTGGCTCCACAGCACCCTCCCGCCGCAGATCCTCCAGTGCGTCTGTTTACTAATATTATTTATTTATATTTATTTATATTTCATTATTAGTATTTTATTAATTATTGAATTTCTCTAAATTAAGATCTAAAAAGGCACTAAATGTATTTTTGTTAACAAACAGGCAGAGCGGTGGTCCTGACGGGGAGGATGAAGGAGAGGGACCTGGATGCCATCAATGACAAGAAGTTGCGGCAGCACTTGGCCAACCTGGAGAAGGTACTACTTCCTGCCTCATTGCTGCTGAGGTGCCCGATGTGTCATTATAGCTTCTGCTTCAACACAGGACAACTTTGGGTTTACAGAGGAGGACGCAGTCCAAGCAGCTGAAGATGAACGTACAGATGATGACTCTCTGGTGTTGGTGTCCGAGCATTCAACTGATCACTTCTGCATGTTGGTGCTGCTGCAGCGGAAGGACCATTCTCAAAGAAAAAGAAGCTTCGAAAGAAGTCACCTCTGCGACGAGTGCGTCTGTACCATTTTGATCGGTACATTCTTTCCTTGTGTTACACGCAATGCGTGGCCAAGTTAACCTTATCCGTGTTGCAGAGTGCTGGAGGACGAGGCAGAACAGGAGAAGGAAGGTGATATCACCTACACCTCAGTGCAAGCTGGTCCTTCCCGATTCCCGCCCCGTCACTTTTGCTCCGTGTGTGGGTATGAATACACGCGCGAGGGGTGGGCTGGTACATTGAAGAATTAACTCGTACCATCTGCTCTCTCAGGTATTTCTCCAACTACACGTGTACCAAGTGCGGTGCCCGATTCTGCAGCGTACGATGTAAGAACACGCACGAGGAGAATCGATGCCTCAAGTTTACTGTTTAATACAGCAGTGCCTCCGAGCTCATGATGGTATTGTACAGGCATCAACTACAACGTTAAATTATTAGAAAGAGGTGACTGGGTATTACTTGAGGCAAAACTTAACTCGATCACTACACGAAAAGAAAGATCATCTTCATCAGTACAATTTAGAGAAGAACTCGCCCTCACTCTCGGTGTCGGAGCTGTCCCTGTGCTTTCCTGCCGGCGTCCCAGATGGGCCGTTGTGCGTGGTGGCGCCCTCTGCTCTTCGCCGCTGGGCTTTGGCGGCTCGCGCTGCGATGTATTTATCGATAACTACATTCTTCAAGATCTTCCATTGATCCTGTGCGCAACAAATCATGATGTCATCGATGGCCAACGGGCAGAGGTCGAGAGCGGAGTACCTGACACACCACATGAGGACTGGCAGTGGAGACGATGTCCTTCGCCTCCTCGTGAATCCGCTGCACCATCTTGGAAATATCAGCGTCGGGAAGCGAGGAGTAGGCCCACTCCGCTGCACCGATAAGCCCAATGTACTGATACCTGAAATATATGCACACCTTAATGAGTTCTGGGCATAAAGTGGCAAGGCGTACATGTGAATTGAGCAACGTACTTGGCTTTGGTACAAAGGGAGCGCGAGATCCAGTCGGTGATCAGCGACCACAGGGAAACGTCGACTTCCGGTGTTGGCAGGATGGAGTCAGTAGATGAGGTAGCTGAGGAAGGGGCAGCCGGCGAATACGGGCTCGAAGGAACCGACGTAAAAGACGATGAAGAACTGAGGCTGTAGTTACTGAAGTTTGAGGGAGATGGCGGTGGAGCCTTGAAGGGGGTGGAAACCGGTACGCCTGTTCAACCCCACCACAATCGGTGTTAGACCAGTACCTAAATTGATGTAATGGGGTGGGCGTCATACTACTGGAAGTGAAATAGATTGGATAAGGCGATGAGGCGGAAGGAGCGTAGAAGGATTGGGCGGTAGCCAGGCTGACGTAAGAAGATGAGGGCGAGAGGCTACTACCACGAGGGGAAGTGGGCACAGACCGTGGCGGAGTGCTCGGTATTGACTTGAGTCCGGGGATGGAAGGCACAGAAGCCGGTGTCGATGAACCTCGGGCAGTGCCAAATGCAGGTAGAGTACCGAACGAAGATGAGGGCGACTCGCCAGGAGAGGACGCTGCAGACAAGGACAGCAATGAAAGTTGCGCCCTGTAGCATACATATCATGACGGTTGTAAGACACAAAGATGACCCAAATCATGAAGGGAGATCAAGTACCGTAGCGAGGGCGAGTGAAGCCTCTTTAAGAAGGTGACGCGGTTGGCAAACCATTCATCGACGATAGGAAGAGTGGCCTCTCGCTTCTGGTCCTTGGCCTGTTGAGCAAGGATAAAGCGGAACAAAAGCATAAGGCAAAAGGTCGGCCCACATTCGTTGATATCCTGCAGGAAGTAGGTTCATCAGCATCATAGTGCAAAGCCACGGATCCAGAAACTTCAAACCTTGAATGATTCCCAATTGACGATGTCAGCGATTACGGTGACGACGAACTTGAGGTTGGGCGCTTGGCCGAGGAAGCGAAAGAGGAAGCTCTCCTCATTCTTCTTGTTGGGGAAGAGGAACCTGCCTGCCATGTCCAATATCCAGTCCAGATTAGACTTGAGGCCTACGGCCATGTCCCAACCTTTTCTGTCTTCCTCTGTTGGTGAGCCTCCATGCGCTTCGTGCTGATGAAGAGAAATCGTGAGCGGTTAAGTTCAGTGCCAGTCAGAGAGCGTTCGTACGAATAGTTCCCAGAGGTGGCTGGTGAGGCGATAGAGAAAGATACAAGCTATGACTGTGGAAGCAAGTTCCTGGCCGTCATATTTGTTTGATATCTAAACATACGCAACGCATAAAAATGAGAATGAGTAAATGGAGACGGACAGCATGAGGAAATACAAACCGGAACCACAATGAGGTCATCAAGCTGATCCTCGTTGGATTGATAGTGCATGAGGGCAGCCCAGAATGCAAGCGATATGGGATATCGATATTCGTAGTAGGCCGCGGTTTTGTTGAAGAGACGTGGATCGTTGAGCTGAGTGGCCAAGCGCCAGTGCAGCCCCTCTGATAGATAAGCAACCACTGTGTTGTGTTTGGGAAGGAGCACTTCAGCCAGGATAGTCAGGCGCTCCTGCTTCAAGCAGTACACAAGGTTGGCCGCTCGCTGCCTGCACGAATTCAAACCCAACAACGTGAGTATGTAAACACAGGAGAGCAAATAGGCAAATAGCGTACAGCTCAAACTGATCGCCAAAGTCCCGGTGATACGGTTCGAAGGACGGAGAGATGATACGAATGCAGAACTTCAGCGGATCCTTCTTCTTGATGCACGACCTTACGTAGTCATCAGAGAAGATATGCTGCAGATGTCGGCGATAGCTACGTTAACTCCACATGAATACAGAGCTACAAAAGGAGTGGTGCGCACATAGCGGAAGAGACGAGTGAAAGGCTGGGCGCAGAAGAAACACTTCATCGTGATATCGTGCAAGCGCTGACCACATGGCTGACACACAGAATGGCCGCACGAATTGAAGCACACTGTGCAAGGACGAATCTGAATGCACATTTCCACATATCAGTGAGCTGCCAACACAGCACTACTAGGGAAGTTGAGCATACTCCGCACAAAGCGCAGTTTGAAGACGAAGCTGGCTGAGTATCGCTGATGAAACGGTGAAGGCAGTCCAGAAGGTCCACCGCACCCATCTGAAAACAAGGATTAACAAGCTGATCGTATGATGCTGTGAAATGGAGGCTCGTGCCTGTCTGAAGGAGTAAAGAGCTACGTGGAACTCGTTACAGAGACGCTCATGCGTTATGCCCACCTTGGCTTTTTGATATTCTCCTGGCCAAACCCCGGGCACTCCTCGGGTGAAGAACGACTTGAAACGGAGCCACCAACCTGCAGGGTGTCACAGAAGAGAAATGAGTTACTCGATCTGAATAACTGCTACGAAGCCTGGTAGACGTACTGCCTTGCGTGATCATGTCCACTTTGAGCGGGCTGCGATGCGCCGTGTGGCCGGCTAGCAGAGTCTGCGTGCAGCAGATCTCGCCCTCGCTGCTGTTCGTGCCAAAATCGCAGATGGCGTCGCACGGCCAGCTCTTTTGAAGCGACGAAAGGAGGTTGTCCAGAATCCAGTCCGCCTTCAGCGCTATCGACTTATCCTGTGTTCAATTGAATTCGACTCATCAGCTTCTCCTTTCAACTGCGTCATGTGACGTGAATGGAGATTGTGGCTCTTAGAGAAAAGGTACATGTGTCTTGGTTAGCCTGTCCTTTCGTTGACCCTCTGGTCCATCAGGTACTCCTACTTAGGCAGAAACAGTCAGGTAAAGAGCTCAGCATTTGAATAATAATCATTTAGACGAGTGTGGCAAACTAACCCTCGATTGGTGGCAGGCGTGGTTCACCACCGGGAGTCTCCTCAGTCTTGTTGGTCCACACCCAGAGAGCCGCTAAAAAATGAACCGCTTCCACGCAGAACCTCCTGCTCAGCGGATACAGTTAAAGGTCGGAGTTGCCATAAGGAGACGCATGAGAGCAGAATGATCATCAAGTACATACTTGAACTGTGGGCTACGCTTCGATGGATCGTTGAGCGAGCTATGTGGGCCGTATTGTCGCATAAACCTCGCGAATGTAGGTAAGAATTAAGGAAAGCTCCCCAACAAAAGTGAGATTCACACGATCGAAAGCACGCACACACGCAGGAGTGGAGGAGGCATGAAAAGGATATACATGATCCGCCATGGGCGAGCCTGACTTGAAGTGCTGAGCAAGGAAGGCTCCCACAGAAAAGTGATTAGAGCTGAAGTTATCCACAACGTAGCCCTGCATCGCTCGCCACAGCTCATTGGAGAGTTTCACGACCCTTCGCTCCCTCTGCGCATGTAACATATGCGCGAGCTCCGACTGCGAGACATAACCATTGTATCAGTTATTGATGTATGGATTCAATAAGGGGACAGCTGCGGACGGGAGGGGTACTCTTAGCTTATGCATCTGCAAGAAGAAGTTGGGATCGGTGAACTCAGGGATGGAGATCCACCTCACATCTTGGTACACATTGGTCAGCGTTCGGTGCGGGTCATGCTCATTCCAGAACCGCTCTGTAGCTTGCTATACGTGTGACAAGAAATGGATTCGTGGGTTAGTTTACATCAAATAAGTTAGAAGGTTGGTTCTTGGTGGTACATCGATGTCTAGCTGAGATGTCTGGCCGCACTTGTTCTGAAGAATGATGAGAGACGGCTTCGGTGCGGAAGCAATGCGGTCCACGGCTGAAATAGCAAATTGATATACTCGCTCGAAGTACTAATCGAAGGTTACGGTTTAGCACAACTGAATCTCCCAACCAACTCAAAATCGGAAGTAAAAAATAGGAGAGACACGTACATCCTTGTTCGCGGCGTCTACCACATCGACGAAGATAATCACATCGCTCAGCAGGTACGCCAATCGAGGTAGCTGCTGCTCAACTGATTCCTCCCTCTTCTTCGTGAAAAGATCCTGCGCCGCAGCCACGGCTGCCGCAGCGCCATGCCGTCTCGCTCGTCCTCCTGCTGCGTTGTACCCCTGAATTGATCGTGTGATAATAACGAAGCAGGTTAGCAAGCAGGCAAGCAACCTTATCGATCACGATGAATGTGGGCATCAGGAAGGCGCATTGCAGGTGAGTACCTCCATGTCTACAAATTTACAAGTTTGATCCTGCAGGATGGTTCCCCTCAGGGATGCAAAGTAGCAGCAGGCGTTGAGACTTGTACCCCCGCCCTCCTTCTCCAGGTAGGCCGGTCGACCTACAGTGGGTGGTCTGCATTGTGGGGGAAAAAAAGATGAGAATCCAACATGTCTAGTATAAGAAGGGAGCATGTACGCTCGTGGGTTGCGGACGCCCATGAGCTCTCGGATGATAAATGACTTGCCGGCGTGAGTCGATCCGACAAACGTGACGGTGAAGCTGTCATCGAGAGCGCATTGCTGTAACGTCATCTGAAGCGCGGTCGAGTAAGGCGTTGTCTTGAATACTCCATCGCCTGTGAGCGAGATGATCTCGTGCTGCGTATTTAGCAATAAAATGTGAGCTAAGGGTTTGACACCGTTGTGAGACAGCCGCGGGATCACCTCGGATTCTTTCTCCTGTTGCTTTTCAAAGTTTGCTTCAGAGAAGCTGAAGAAGTGTCTGCGATCGACAAAGAAATTAAGCGAGTTCGCAATTCGGTCAATGCGTGCTGCATCCACGCCCGGGATATAAGATCTGTATCATGGGAAACAAACAGTATCAGCACCAACCCAAGCGATTGCTTTCAGGAAGGTTACCAACCCTTGCAGCATGCGACTTGCAAACGTATACACCCTGGCGCCTTCTTCACACTGTTGCCAGAGTTCGGAAGTGATCTCGTGGCCCAACCGAGTATCGATCATCTTGCCCAAGGAGGAGTGCAATCGTTCCATTTCAGCTTGGTTATCACCTAGCGGCCAAGAAGGAGCTATCAACATGTTGTCGTTCCAAGTAGTGCGCGGAACGTACCCTTAAGAATCTGAATTAACAATCCTAGACGATCCGTCACGTGCTGATCAAGACCCAGTTCAGAAAGGTCACTCGTGGTGAGCATCATAAGATCCTCAAACTTGGATATCTCCCCTTCAATCAGCTTTTCATAGGTGGACAGAACATGCACCTCGGCATCCTCCATATCGTACAAGCAAGCACGAAGGAACGTGCCGAGATCGAACTGAGCAGCGCCTGCATGATGGGTTAGTTTCATCGAGGAAAACCGGACAACGAGGCAATCCTAGATACCATCTTCCTGCAGAGTGGAGATCAGAACAAGCAGCTGCTTGCGTGGCTTCATCTTTAGGTCCTTGTGCCTTTTCAGATCCTCTTCTGTGAGCTGCAACAGTCCGTACTGATTGACAGGAAGACTCTTGGCCTACATGGGCATGACGAACAAGCCACACACACACACATCGTATGCGCACAAACGACACACGAGTGAGTCACTGTCAACAGCAACGACAGGAGGAGCTGCTGGTGCTGCCGTTGCAGCAATAGTAGCAAGCATTCCCCTGTGATGGTGTGACGAAGAAAGAGATGAACCTGCAAAGCCTTTTCCACGGGCTCGTACGGGATGTCGTGCTTATCCAGCAATTGCCGCAACTGCAGCACCTCTACATTCACCACATTATTGGCTGAGTGAATAGGTTTTTAAAATTTAAATAAAATAACTGAATTAATAATTTCTGACCCTACTTATGTTTCTAGTTATTTAATCTAAAATTTCGTCCAACTTTTTGATGGTTTCTCCAAATGAAAAAAAAAATAACTGAAAATATTTAAGAATATTTAACGGCAAAAGAATCAAGTTTTTGTGTGATAAAAAGGAAAGGGGAAAAGAGCAAGGCGACCAGAACCTTGCCACTGTTTTTCATCCATGGGGGGAGCGGATTCACGAAGAATGCGCTCCAGGTCCTCGTTATCAACGGGTTCGCCAGCCCCGCTTGCGGCAGCTGCGGCGCCAACCGACTCCGGGAACAGCTCCCGCCTCAACATCCGAAAGTTGGTTGGGGCGTGTGTGACTGAGGACAGCACCAGCAAACAATGGGGAGCAATTCGCGGAGGAATAATCTGTTTTGGATGAAAAATCTGAAGCATGAGAGAGTCATTCAAATAAGAATGTTCTAAATTCCAATTGGGTTAATGGAGCCGTTGGTTTCACGATGTTTGGTCCAAAATGCACACACAGCAAGGAGATTGATTAGTAGTCGTCCTTGGGCAGCTTGAGGTGAGCCTTCTCGCCCCAAATCTTGTTCAATGCATCCTGAGCAGCCTGTAGGCATGGAGGAAGAGAAGAGATGGCGCAATGAGTATTCTTCTTCCATGCTGGAGGTAGAGAAAAGGTACCGCAGCTTGGGCCTTTGCAATCGATTGCCCTGATCCCTGGCCAAGCAGCTGAGAGTCTGAGTACGCGCCAACTACATACATAGAGTGACTGGAGTTCCTTGCAGACTCTTGCAGTACACTATCCAGTGTAAGGGTGAGTGCCTATGATCGTCTTTAAACGTGATGTAGGGAAGAATGACTACATACACGTAGTAGGGAGCGCCAGATCCACGACGGACGAGAAGTTCAGCAAGGGTATTGCGGGGGAGCCTCTGTCTCAAGTAAGGAATGATGTCTAGATCCTGATCCTGAGGCAGGATGTGCTTGACAACAAACTCCCTTGCCGCTTTGAGACCCTATTCATGTACAACAGACTGATTGGTTAGCACCTGTCCGTCCCGTACGGAAAACTCAGCTCATTCAGTGCGGACCTGATCTTCATAGAGGCTGGCAACCAGAGCTTCCACGGTGTTAGCTACAATGGTGACCTCTGCTCTCTCTATGTTATCCTGCATTGATGGCGATCAATCGACGGTGAGAAAGCGTACATGCACAGGCTACTGCAATGGAAACATACGTCGTTTGGCCTCCAACGGACAAAGTCCTGTACGCCCAATCGTCTGCCGGCAGTGTTGAGGGACTCGTTGTTCGTCATGAGCTGCGTGGCGTGAGCCAGTGCCCGAGCGGGCAGGTTAGGATACTTGCTCGCCAGGTACTCGCAAACCAAGAAGTTCACCATACGATCACCTGCAGGAAGTTTTGAATTGAAAACAATGTTAGAAGAGAGTTGAGAACCCAACTGTTGAGATGCATGTAATAATCAATCGGTGAATTATTATTGCCAGGACAATTGAAATAAAAATCAAATAGTTCTGAAGATTAGAAGAAAGATTATTCTTAATATTGGTAAGTTTTCTTTTTCAATTTACTCTTCTTTAATTGCTAAAAAGAAAAAATGAATTAAAATGGAAACGTGTAAATACCAAAGTATTCGAGGCGATCATTGGAGGGCTCTTTGCTGTCATTGTAGGAGGGATGGGTGAGGGCCTGGAGCAGGAGCCTCTTGTTATTCCAGGTGGTTCCCACGCGCGCCGCGAAGGCATCGAGACGCTCGTGTAGCACCTCCGGATCATCGATGGCATTTCGGGGGAGGAGGCTGCCCACGGTCTTCAAGAAGGCCTCCTTCTTCGCTTCTTCCCTTGTAACTGCTGTCTCCGATGAAGAAGAAGAAGAAGATGCCGCGGTGGCCAATGAGCGGGAGACGCTGTGGGATGCCAGCAGGCCGGCCAGAGGGGTCGGGGGCAGGAGCAGACGAGGAGCTGCCGGACCTCCGGCAACCGCGCGGGAGACCATACCAGGCCGGGGGGAGAACAGCCGCAGGGAGGTAGTGGCGCTACGCTTCATCTTGACCCCAGAGTTCTGAATTGGCCGATCTGGGGAACGATTCACACCACAAAGCAAAATTATTTCTCAGTTATTTTCTTTCTTTCCCTTACAGAAAATCGGCCATCCGAAACGAGCGGAAAGTCTTGCAGAAATCCATCGCATTTCGGAAATTGGGGTTGTGTCGTTTTCGCAGAACCGAGCGGAAATCGCAGAACGGAAGAAAAGGCAGCGAAATGGTTGCTTCCCCGTAACCACGCATCGGCCCATAAAATGCCAGCTTAACGCGCTTTTTTTCTCACACAACAACACAGCGCAACAACCTGCCTACAACAACATGCAGATCTTCGTGAAGACCCTCACCGGCAAGAC
>CDEZ01019724.1:0-26639 GCA_000826365.1 Acanthamoeba royreba
GTAGAGGAGCACCAGCGCACCCACACCGTTGGCCACTCGGCCTCCCTTTCGTCCAGCGCCGTTGAGAAGGGCGTTTAATCGCAGCTTCCATGGCAGCCCTCGTTCCGCATCTCGGAGTGCCTTGAGTCCGCCCCAAGTAGTCCCCACCACACCACCTGTTCACACCATCAGATCAGCACCTGACGTGGCATATTTCACATATCCATCGAAAGTAGGGAGAGAATCAAGAATTAGACAATTAAAAATGAAGTACTTCATTTTTAATTGTTTAATTGTTGATCTGGCGACGGTACGGTCCGCACGCCTTTGCCGAACAAAACAAATTTATCTGCTATGTCATGCTTCCCTCTTAAGCAGCCGCACATCTTCATTAAGAACTTCACATAAATCGAGTAGCGCGTGTAATTTTCAAGCGCGCGATCTGTGGTATGCTGGCTGGCCATTCATTGATGTGCAAGTAGGTGAGCTATCTAGAGCCAAGGAGTCATGAATGGAAAAGAAGCGGTGATAATGGAGATAGTAGAGATCTGCTGCAGATAAGAGGAGAGTACTGCACGGAGAGATGGAGGGGCACACGTACCAGCAAGCCAAGATCCACCCCACAGCCATGTCGATCGATCGGCCCAGGACATTTTTCGTGGCTGGAAGTCATTCTCGAAGATGTATTCAGCGCCCTTGGGTCCGGGCATCGTGTACATGGGATTCGAGTAGGAGATCGAATCGACATCGATCCCGAGGTTATCAAACCGTGGCTCAGGGAACGATTCGAATTCGGGCATCGAGGATGAAGAATCTGCGTAGGAGGAGTCGCCCATCTTGTGTAATGGTGATGTGTATCGTGCAGTGTGTGGTGCCGGGTCCGGAAGATGCCAATCTTGCTGCAGATCTCGGCACGAAGAGCGTGTGGACAGATTTCGAAGAACCGCCTCTTGTCGACAGAAAGATGCCACATACCAGTTATCGAAATATTTAAGAGTTTCTAAATGATTTCGAAACATTGGTATGCTAAGAATGAAATCATTGTCCGATTGGTTTGCCGGATACAAACTCAAGCGTGTGGAACGTGACAGGCTTCGTTCTGGTCACTTTGGGGTAGCTGGACGCCGCCTGTGTGCGCTGCTTCCTCCTCTTGCTGCTGGCAGTGTTGGAGTCCTCCTTGTCCTCCTCAGCGGCGATGCCCTCGTCCGGCACGGCGGTCTGCTCTAGCTTCATCTTCCTCTTCTTTTCCACCGGCGGTCGGTAGTGATGAAACTCGAGAACCGACGCGGCGGCAGCCCGGAGAGACGCCTCATCGGCCGCCGAGAGCGAGCGCTCCTTGCGCTTGCTCAGCAGCGGGGGAGATGACGACCTCGAAGGCTGGACGCCGTGCGCAAGGCCGCTTCGCGGTGGTGGAGCCGCAACCTCCCGAGCGGTCGCGCCGTAGTACTGGACGTCGAGAGGAGGGCAACCAGGTACTGTGTTACCTGGTTCGGTTTCGTGGGTGAACGGAACACGGAGCGTGGGCGTGTTCGATTGGTGGCCGGGCCAGCCAGGCGCGTGACAGCTCGCAGGGAGGTAGGCCGGACCTGCCGGCAGATGGGAATGAATGGCCGAGACCGAATGTCGCCGCTGGTGCTTGGCCTGCTGATGCTGATGCTGATGAAGGTGTTGATGATGTTGATGCGCAACAGGGGAATGCTGACCATAAGGATGGTGGTGATGGTGATGATGGTGGTGCGGCTGCGGCGACAGACGATGATGGAGCGCACGCGCATGCTGCTGCTGCTGCTGCTGCTGTTGTGCCAGGTACGCTTGCTGGTGCATGTGTTCCTGCATGATGAGCTCGCGCTGCAGGAGCTCCTTCTGAGCTCGGAGCACCTGTAACTGCCGGTCAAGCATCAGGACGCGCTCCTCTGTGACCGCCGCGTGTGGCGTGACTGCGGCCGTCGGCGCCGCTGGTGGCTGCGGGGACGGCGAACGTGGGTGGCGGTCCCGTATCTGAGCCTGACGTTGCTGCTGCTTGCTGGGAAGGTGATGATGGTGGAACTGCTGTTGCGGTTGAGGTGTGGTGGCGAGGTCATCGTCAACGTCGACTTCACTCTGGAGGTTCAAGTGGGTTGCGTGGTGTGGCTGCTGATGCTGCTGCTGATGATGGTGATGATGATGAGGGTGATGATGGTGCGGAAATGTCGCGTAGTGAACGGACACTGATGAGGTGTGAGATGACGAAGTGGAAGAAGACGAAGATGAAGAAGTTGAGGTGATCGACAAAGACGATGACGACGGTGACGTAGAAGAGGCTGGCAGTGGCAGTGCCGTGCCAGAGGAGGTCAAGCTGACGGCGGCTCCGCGCGGCGCGCCAGGAGCGACATCGCCGAGAAGCTCACGTATGGAAGGCAGGCGAGGTGATGAAGAAGACGATGACGTCGAAGGGAGGCGACAGGGAGAGGAGCGACGGAGGTCTGGCGAGCGGTGTGGTGACTGGACCCGCATCATCGGGGGATAGATATAGGTCAAGGTCAAAGCGAGAAGACTTGTGTGCGTGTGTGCCTGTCAGGAAATGTCTTCTGACCGTGCGCCGCTCAATAGGAGTTAAAACGCGAGATCGACAGACGAAGAAGAGGGAGAAGAAGAAGAATGGAGTGGCCGACTATCGGCCAACAAGGAAGAAGAAGAAGAAGTGACGAGAGAGAGTGGGAGGTATGAGGAGGTGATCGGTGAGTAGTGAGCGTCGGAAGGGGAACAGGAAGGAAAACCGACGAGAGAAGAGAGGAGATGGAGTGAGGAGGACAGACTCTCAGGCCAGGTATCAGGCCTGTAGCGAGCGAGAGTGATGCGTGCGTGTGGGCGCGTCAGCGTGCCCAGGACTCGGAACGGATTCGTTGGGCTGGAGTTTGTATACGACTCCAATACGGCCGGAGTCGGGGTGGCGCGAAGAGGGTATGCTGGGACGCACTGACACTACTCTAGGGAGTCGCGGGAGTACTGCTACTGCTGACCGGGCGAGTACTGGCGGAAGAAGACAAAAAGGCGTGGTCGATGAGCCCCGGGGTGTGGTGACAGTGACGGTGACGCGTGGACGGCGGTGATGTGCAGCTCGTGGGGTGTACCAGGCCGACGGTCGCGCAGAGAGAGCAAATGAGGCCCGGGAGAAGCAACCTGGCGTGTGGCCGGAGCTTGTGCGTGTGTTGTGGTGTCGCTGCAGCGAGCCGGGTGATGCTTCTTGGGGTCTTTGACGTGCGTTGAAAACTTAAGTTTGGCGTCCAGCTCAGACGCAGGTCTCAGAGATAGGACAGACGTCTGCCAGGTGGGGGTAGGTGTGCAGTGTGACCCAACAGGGAAAGTCTGTCGCGCTTTGGGAACCAAAGAGAGATGAGGACAAAGGCAGATGCTTGGGCCCCGCGTGTCGGTGAGTGTGAGTGCAGTGAGGCAAGCGTTTATGGGGGGTGGGCAGTGCACTGCTGCCGGAGAAAGAGAAGATGCCAAGCAGTGACGCTGCAGCTAAAGGTGGGTGAGTGGGAAAGGTGGTGCGATGGACAAAATGGGGCTTGCACGCGCTTGGCCTGGGCAAGGAGGACGATAGGGATCGGTGGAAAGTATTGGTCCGGCGTGGTTTCCCCTCTTTGTTGTGTTCCTGGGGGAGCAAACACAAGAAATGGACATACTCGCTCCGTGCAGCGTAGGCATTCGTTGAACCTTTCGCCTTTGGGGAGTGCTTGCCAGCTCTGCAATCGCACCTTTTGCGCACCCAGTTGGCGAGCTGCAGGTCTCGTCGTTTAGGTAGCCCGTCTCCCTGGCCTTTTCGCTGATAGGAGTTACTTTTTTCAAATTTTATTTCGAAATTTTCTTGTTTTTCCGAAAGTTTCGTTTGGTGGCCTCGCGAGTAGCCTCCCTTGATTGTGTTGGTGGTGTGTTCTTCCCCTTTATCCCTCTTCCACGCCTGGGTCACACCTAGGATTTGGGTGCACACCACAACGGAGAATGGTCAGGAGATGTTGTGCTGGCAGGATCTGATGAGTGGATTTCTCGAGTTTGCGTACAGTGGGCGCAGTACTCTCCCGGGAAACCACGAACCGGTCAAAACTACACATGCCCATACCATGAATGACGGAGCTGGGACCACAGGATCAGCGTAAATGCCCTGCGCCAGCTCCAGCCGCACATATATGCTCCCGGCACTGGGTATTGTTGTGACACATAAAAGTAATATCTCCCCAAGGCTACCACCATCTTTCTGTCTTTCATTTGGTATTATTGCCCATTGGAGTTTAGGTGAGTTAGGACCCTGAAAATCCAAGAATGCCATGCATCAACATCCTGCACACCATCCACACAGTATGTATGCAAGCGGGATTCCTTCAGCTTGGTGGTAGCTTGGCGTTGTGTTTCCATCAACGTGCACTGGTCCACATTGCTGAAGGCGAAGGACTTGATCAGCGGGCCAGGAGTGAAACAGATTACCAAAAAATTTGACCTTAATAAAGAAAACAATTTTCTCTTCCCTTTTCTCTTGTTTGACACAACGAAATTTTGCAGTTGAGAGGAACACTGTGGTCTACACCTGGTCAAGGAAGAAGCGGGATACACCCAACATGGGGTGGCGCTGCAAGTTGCTCAATATGCAGCGCTCTGGACACCTGCCTCAAAACAACAATCTTGATCAACCATTGGGTTCTCAGCTGCCCTGCTCAGACTGCTCTTACTCTGGCATGATGCTTCTCCCTATCTGTGGTAGGGAACACTGAACTGAAAAGTAGTGGCGCCAGTTCATGCTGATCAACTGCCATAGATGCAGATGACAACCGCCACAGAGGGGTGATGGGTGATGAGAGATGCAATGACCCTGTTTTAGTCAATAATACATCTAAGCTGAAGAAGGATGTCACACGCCCTAAACATGTGTTGATGCCTGTGAGTAAGGATAGGATGACACTCCAATGAACGAGATGTGATGAAGGAATATTTATAAAATACTATCATCAACTACGCTGCACCATCATCATCTTGCCGTCGTCCTGGACTTTCATGTGGTGGAATATAAGCACCTCCCGGTCTCGTCTACGTCGTTTCCGGGGTGCGGTAGAAGAAGAGCTTGAATCCTCGGCATTGGCTTCACCGTCAGGTCCGTCCTTGTTGGATCCCGACGGGTAGGTCGAAGAGTTGTCTGCCTCCTTTTGCGAAGAGGCCTGCCCTTCAGTGCGTCGCTTTCTCCGCCTAATGGGCACTGTCGCATTGCGTTCGAGTTCCTCAATCTTCTGCGGGCTCTGCTCGTAGAAAGAGAGAATCTTCTGAAGCATCTGCATCTGCTCGGGAGACGCTCGCTTCCTCGTACCGTCCTCTACGCTCGTGGAAACGGGTGGGACAACAGGAGCAGTTATCGCGGCGCCTTGCGGAGTGGAGGATTCGTTGTCTTTGGGTGCGCTGGTGCCCTTTATGCTTTCCTCGCCATCGGGTTTGGTTGTCTCCGCACCAGGATGGCTTCGTGCCCGCAGGTATGACCGGAAAGCTGGAGAGAGGGTTGGCGCTGGCATGGCTGAGCGGTACGGCGCTGTGGTATCGCCATCCTGCCATCCGCCATCAGCATCAATCTCGTAGTTACTGTTCTCCTCGCGCTCGCCAATGTTGTGATCCACGGCATCGCGCGTTAGACTCGCAATCCTCTCGCTTCGTGATGGCCGTCGACGTCGCTTGAATGTCTCGTCCGGCTGTCCGCGGTACAAATGGTTTGATCCACCATAGAGGCGCGTCCGCTCTTCAGGGGCAGGTTGGACGGTAGGCGGCGTACTGCAGTAATCGTTCTCGTCTTCGAGTTCGTTGAGGCTGCGTACGTGATGGTGGCGAGGAGGAGGAGGAACGATCCGCGGAGCACCCGAACCCCTCACCCTGCCGATCGGATCACCACGACCGTCACCTGGTCTTTGTGCGCGCGAGAGATACAAGGGTTCCTCCGCTCCCATCGTTGCGCCGATGCCATCTTCACTCACAGTCCAGTTCTGCATTCCCAGAACAGCGGAGGGCTTCATCGCGTGATTCTTCTGATTACGCGTCTTCCGCGGGATGACTCCTGATGCTGTCTTTGCCACCGTCAGCCCGTTTTGTCCGTGCAGGCCGTCCAGCAGGCCATCATAGCCCTCTCGTTTGGTGTGGGATTGTGGCTGTGGAATGAAAACTCCGTCGTCGACAACATATCCGTCGTCCCCGTCGGCAGTCGACAAAGCATTTCCCCATTTTCCTTCGATTTCCTTTTGCTTTTCCTGGAGTAGTTGTAATAGGAGTTTGCGCTGTCGCTGGAGGTGTACCTCACGTCGCAGGCGCAGGGCTTCTTCGTTCTCGCTAAGGCCGCCCGAAGCTGCCGGTGCCGCCGCTGGTGGTAGCCGCTGATGCCCTGGGAAGGCACCCGGCGCTGATGCCTTGGAGAAGACGTGGGTCAGATGAGAAGTTAGGTCGTCCAGTACCACAGGAACGGAAGGTGGAGAGGAACAGCCCGCGCTCGGCAAAGAGCGGGACAATGGAGGCCGAGAAGGGAAGAGGGACGATGAGGTAGAGACAGTGGTCGATGGTGAAGAGGATGTCCCGGGCGAGAGCGGTGGCGAGTGCGGCATGGAGGATGAGGCTGATGAAGACGACGACGATGACGAAACAAAGGGATAACCAGGGGACGAAGGGAAGAATGTTGATGGAAGCCTACCGTTGGGATGCACCGGTGCGCAGCTGCTGCTGTGCTGGTGCGCCACCTCGGGAAACACCAACGGCAGTTGCAACGACGGCAGCGGCGGTGGCGAGTGTCGGCCGCCAGTCCCAGTCTGACTGACGAATGCACGGCTGGCACCACCGATGTACCCGTTGCCGGTGTTGCTGCTGCTGCTGGGTGAAGGTGGCGGCGAGCCAGCCGGCGTCTCCTGCTGATGATGACGATGGTGTTGTGGCGAGGAGGCCACGGGTTGAGGCGGCGATGGCGAAGAATGGTTGTTGCCGTTGAGGAGAAAGTCGATGGACATCGGCACCTTCTTGTTCGTACGTCCGTTCGAGGTACTTCCCAACGTCTCCTCCTTCTTCGTGTTATTGTTGTGATTGACCTTATCTTTGTTGCCGTCCTCTGGTTGGTCCTCCTGAGTTGGTGGTGAGTCCGTGATTGGTGGTCCGCGGTAACTCAGTCGAAGCAGCAACGACGCAGCCTGTTCGCGCGAAGTCCTGGCCATCCTCTGTTGATGATGGTGATGGTGGTGGTGGTGGTCTTCCTCGTCCTCCTCCCGGGCAGGAGCAGCACCACCCTGGTAGTAGGCGACCGCCGGCTCCATGGAGAGAGAGGCACGAAGAGTGAGCGATAGTCTCCGACTCGACTCCTACTCGGTGGCTGGTCGCACGTGTTGGGTTTGCGTTAACCACGTCGAGGACCACACAGTGGTAGCCTTGGAGAGACCTTACTCGAACGTTCGAGTAAGGCGAGGCCTGAGTCCTGAAGTGGAGGAACCAAGAAGAAGACGGTGCGGTGAGTGGAGGTCTCCACTGCATACACTACGCACTGACGTGAAGCTGTGTACCTTGTTATTGTGGTGGTGGTGGTGGTGGCGTTATGTACTGGTGCTGGTTGAGGGAGAGGAATGGAGGCGGTATCCAGACTGGAGAACAGGCAAGGGTAAGGGAAGAAGAGATGGTGGGAGGTTGGGGTGGTTGTGGGGGAGGTTAGTTCGTTTCCCTTCACAGGCAAGTGCTAAAGTGTCAAACCAGCGCGTGTCGGCTCCGTCTTTCCCCTTCGTGTAGCGGGCGCCAGGCCTGTGCTTCATCATGAGCACAGGCTTACTACGAGATGACTAAGCTCGGGTGATCCGTAACGACTCCGCGCATGTGCCAGCCGCTTCCCTACAAAAAGCAGGATTGTGCCTCCTTCCTGGGAAATTTCAGCCTAAAGGACGCCTATTGCCCGCCAGTTCGCATTGTTTTCATCCTTATAAAGTAAGAAATGATAAATATGGTTAGAATTAGAGAAATTTCAGAATGCTGTAATCTCCGTGAACCAGGCAGACCTCGAAATATTGGCTCTGTCACGTTTTGGAAATAAACAATGTTGCAAACATTCCTTGAATTCTCGCAGATCCGGCTGCGCTTTTTGGTTTATCACTTGGACGCCCCCTGCTGGAGATTTAAAGAGGATTAAAGAATGGATACTTACTAGATTCGATTAGCACTACCCAAAAAGATCCATTTAACTCTCCACTCCATTAGATCTAAAAATCTACTTCGAGCTCGAGATCTTCTGCGGGCAGAAGCGACTCAGTGTCTCCGGTCGATGCTACTCACACGGGACACTTTCTCTGCAGTGCACACGATGACCTCCCGACAGGTCCGGCTGGCGCACGTTCTGGAGGACGTCCTCCGCTGTACCACCGACACTGCCCAAGTCACACTCCCCAGTGCTGCGGCCACCGACAGTGTCACGCCTCCGGAGGAGTACCTCGCGGACGAGCTCGTTCGGCTCACGACCGAAAAAGATGTCAACGACGACGACGAAGCCAACCTCTGGTCGCTGCTGCTTCCTTCGCTTCGAATCTCCACTACTTCTCCAGCGTCTCCGTCTCCATCTTCTTCATCTTCCCTGAATCCCAACTTGGAGCTCACGCACGCGACACTGCCATCAGTGTTGGGTCACTTTCGGCGGTTGTGGGCGGGGTTGGCGTCGCTGACGTCGGTGGAGGCAGCGGGAGTGCGCACCGAGCTGAAGAACGCGCCGCTGCTGGTGGCCGATCCGGGTGCCCTGTGGCGCACGCTGTTGCCTCTTTGTCTGTGGCTGCGGCACCTCCAGCAGCAACAGCCCTGCTCGCGCCTGCTTGTTGGCGTATGGTACGCCACGACGCTATTTTTTGGTCATTTTAAACACATTTTCTTGTTTGAATCCAATAATTATTGATTTTACACTTTAAAGGAAAAATTACAGGAATATTTAATCATTTTTATCCTAAAATAGTAAAATGCGAGAATAACCCGGGATCTGGCGTCATGCTGAGGAAGTTTTGTGGCGGTGGTGATGCAGTGGAGCTCCTGGTGCTGGTAAGGTTCGTGGTAGCCTCATCGGATCGTCATCTTGATCAATGATGCATGTTGATGTAATGATGATGATGATGAGGAGGAGATCTAACCAAGCTGTTATTCACTCGGTCGGTTGTGTTGATGCAGACGGTGCTGAGCGAGATACTCAAGTTTGCACTTAACAGACTGTTTGGGGATGACGAGAACGGGGGAGCTGACGTAAGTTGTGTCTTCGCCTTTGACGCCTATCATTTCCCCAATGCCTACCTGGGTACCTTCCCTTCCATCAAGCGTACACAGCCTCAGGATAACCGTTTTACTGTGACACTCTAGATTCGCACTTCATCGAGAGGAATGGGGCACGCGTTCCTCTAAGGCAGTTCAAGGGCGATCCCGTCTCCTTCGACATCCCAGGCTTCATTCGCGATCTAAAGCGAATTAAGGTTGAGACCAGGTGTCGTCACACCAGTATTCACTGAGGAGTGAATGATATACTCACCTCTGCATCACAGCCACGATGTACTGCTTCCAGTCTACGATCGAAGGTTACACGATCCAGTCGCAGACAGGTTGACGGTGCAACCCCAGCACAACATCGTTCTGGTCGAGGGTAAGTCTGGTCTATTTTTGCTCTTTTCGTGTGTCATCTCCTGATCAACTGCACCTAATGGCTACAAGGCATGCTGCTGCTTCACGATGAGGACGGTTTCGAACGCATTAAAGATAACCTAGATGTATGCCTCTATCTCGACGTTGATGAAGAAGAGTGCCATCGGCGCGTCGTGGAACGGAAAGTCTTGGGTGGCCGCGATCGGGATGATGCTGAGCGACACTACATTCGCGTCGACTTGCCCAACATACAACGTGTCAACCAAAGGAAGGAGCGGGCCGACCTCCTCCTGCGATTAGGACCTGATGGACAGATTCTCACCACCGGTGCCCGTCGCAGTCACTCTTGACCTTCCGCTTCTGGATGTGGGGCCAACTTCTGTTCGTGCTCATTCCTCCTTCCTCAAACAATATTTTGCTTTTCATTTCAACTCTTTTGTAATCATTTCGGAAATATCTTATCTTGGGATATTGCAGAAGTTTTTATCTCCGTCAAATATAATACACAACATGTCGGCGTATGCGCGGCTCTTCCTGGGTGTGGCCTTGCTCTTTGCCGTCACTTGTGCATGGGGGTCCACTACGGTCTACGATCGTCCTCTCACCCAAAACCCGATCCAAGGGTACATCAATATTTAAGATGAAAACAAATCAATTAAAAAATTCAATCCAGATGTCCACGGCTGCCACCCACTAATGCGACGAGCGTGCACAACTTGCGGCCATCGGTATGAGCCCACACTCTCTGTGCCCCTTCGTTTTCGTTCTTTGTCGCCGTTTTTCGCTGTTTAGTAGGGTCGGGGCTGCAGAAACCGCCAGAGAAGTTTAGTTCTTTATCTTGACTCAACAAGTATGGCCTAACACTGACAATGGACATGTTTGACTGCTCTTCCCCATTGCTTCTTCTTCGAACCGAGTGCAGGACATCAAGGTGGTGATGGCGTTGGGCGACAGCATGACGGCCGGGTTCGGCATGATGGGCCGCAACACGATTTACTTCCTTGATGAGTGGCGCGGTCAGAGGTACCTCGATCAAGTATTTGGTCATCGGGGATGGAGTTGTGAGAATGCTAACGTACGTGGCGCTGTGTCCCTCTGTGGCTATACAGTGGCTTCGTAGGTGGTGACGACGGTGCCATCACGATTCCCAACTTTTTCCGTCACTACAGTCCTGAAGTGATCGGTGCCTCCGTTGGGAATCACTTTCTCGAGTGGGCAGGCTGGGTAAGTGAGAATACGTCCGCATGACCACGAAAGACACTGACAATGGCGAATGCAGGACCATCATCCCACTCAAGATCGACTGAACGCAGCGCAGAGCAATGCCGGAGCGGTCGACTTGCCCAGTCAGATTGAGTACGGCGGACTTAATTCTATCGCTCTGAATGTGATCACATTCAGAGTGGTCACAAACCAAAGCTTATCTTCTTCCGTTTTCGTAGTTACCTTCTTGCTCAGCTGGCGGCAAATCCCAAGATCGATATGGCCAACGATTGGAAGTTCCTCAACCTCATCATCGGTGTACGCGTTCTCTTAATATCGAGCATGCATGTCCGGCAGAGAAGTTACGTGAGTTAACCTCTTTTTGCGCCGACTCAGGCAAACGATGTTTGCGGTCTATGCTTCAACTCGGAGCTGCCTCCAATCCAGCAAGTTGCAGACTATTATGAAAGCGCACGTTCAGCCTGATGACGACCCTGCGTTTCTGAGATGGCTTACGTTCCATTCCATCCCCTTCTTTTTCAGTATCTGCGGGTCATCATCGACAAAGCTAGCACGAAGATCCCTCGCTTGTTCTTCAACATCTTGCCCATGTTCAACATCTCTCAAGTCTACTGGATCTCACTCACCGCAGCGTACTGCGCAGACGCTCACTGGGTCTTCCCCTTCGAGTGCATGTGCGCGTTTGACTCCGATCAACACAAGCGAACGTATCTTGACTCGGTATGAGCTCGCACTGCAGTTATTTGAAAAAGGTCCCGCCTCACTCATCAACCAGGTCATTGTTGAGTTCAACAAACGCATCTACAAGATCTACGATGAATGGAAGTTGAGGAAGTCAGATACGTTCGCCTTGCAGATTCAGCCCTTCACTGCAAACCGTAAGTGGTCTCGCTGAGTGTGACTATATGTCTCTTTGCTTCTCTAACAAAGGGGTGCATTCGTTCTCCTTCTCCTCTTAACAGTGCTCATCCCCAACACGAGCTATCTGTCAACTTTGGACTGGTACATGCTATTCTCGCTCCGATCGCCACTTGTGCTGTTTGACTCTGATGGCTCTCTTTCTGTGCAGTTTCCACCCGAACCTGTTGGCTCATCAGAAGTTTGCGACATCCATCTGGAACAGGTACATACACACAGTGCCCCACAGTTGTTGGATCGCCTTCAACTTCACTCTTACACGCTCCTCACTTACCCTACACGTCCCTTCACAGCTTGCTCACGCCGTGGGCCAGCAAGAACCGCTACTTCGATCCGAGCGAGACACCCATGTGCCCGGATGCCAACACCCTGCTCTACACCTACTGATGGGCCACATGTAGCTTACGTCCCCGTGTGTCTGTGGAAGAAGGATCGACCAATCAGATTTTAGCAATCGTATTTAATCAACCAATCAATAAACACCAAATACTATTTTCTTTGTTTCTTTTTTCCATCCACAGACTTCCAGAGCACAACACACTTCCGCCACTGACTATTTTATTTTAGTATTAATTTTTCTACCATATTACCATATTTGGACAATATTTATTTGCTGAACCTTTCTTTAGTAAATAAATATAATATAATATAATATAATATTCACATGGAGGGGAACGTCAAGTGGCACAGCGGGACGGGCAAGTGGCGCGACCACTGGTTCGTGCTGCCGGCAGCCGGCCCTGGCGGCGCGCCACCGCCACAGCTGACCTACTACGCAGCCGCCGCCGCCGGCGGCCGGGGCGGTCGCGCCACCAACGCCGCCACTCCACAGGGAAACCTCCCTCTGGACCGCCTCGTGAAGGTCGTCCCCGTCACCGGAGCAGAAGTACCCGCCTGGAAAGAAGGTATTTTATTTTTATTTTATTTATTTACACATATAGCTATAAATATAAATCGGATTTCAAATAAATATGAAATTGGTAAAGAATTAATATTGCCTTTCATATTTCCTTCAAATTTCGAGTTTATGTTATTTTTCGAAATCAATTAATTTTAAATGAATTCATTTTATTGAATTTTAATCCATTATTAATATCAGATAATTAAATGGGAAATAATAAAATGGAAAAGATAATAAATAAAGAAGGGTGTTAACTAACACATGGGGGGTGGATTCCTCTTCTTTGGCAGAGTATCAGGGTCGATGTGTGTTGCTGGAGACAGACTCGGCGAAGCACTACCTGGTGGCGGAGAACAGGCGGGAGATGGTGCGATGGCTGAAGGAACTCACCAACATCAAGAATGCCCAGCGCCGTGGCGCTGTCCTTGCAGCGGCGCCGGCTGGCGCGTCATCAGCGCCGGCAGCGCCGGTGGCGGCGACGGCGGGCAGTGCCAGCACAACCATTACCACCACGTCCACTACGACATCACCGCCGGCTGCGGCCGTAGCGACACCGGAACCGGCGCCTGGCGACGACAGTCGTGCGAGACTCTCCGCGCGAGGAGGAACAGGTGCGTACGTGATCATGCATGGATGGCTTGCTGTGATGGTAATTGCTAATGGCGAATGTGGATCATCATCACAGCACGAAGCAAGAGGCAAGCGCTGGTGCTAGGCAAAGGATTCATCCCGCTTGCCGAAGGTGGTGACTTGACGAACGGAGGCTCACCGACGGCTGGGCATGTGGAGGCGACACCAACGATGGACACCGCAGGCACATCCTCGACGGGTGCGGCTAATGATTCTTCCCGAATGAGTGCTGATTGACGGAAGCTAACTGATATATTCTGATCAATGCTGTTCAGCTGAACCTGCAGCGAACACAACCTCAGCGACAGGTTCGGAGGAGAAGGATACAGCGGTGATGAACGCAAAGCTGCGAGAGCTCGAGGAGCGACGGAAACGAGTTTCTATGCGAACTACACCGATACCCGCAAGTGCAGCCGCGGGTTCTCCCGCCACGACTAAGGATCAAGCTGCATCATCTGGTGTGAACGCATCGCAGACGAATGTCGCGTCATCTTCGAGTGGTGACGGCTCGGCGCTGAACTTGGACTCAGCCGCCCAGCGGCTACGGGAAATGGAACTGCGTGCCGAAGAGCGACGAAAGAGGGCCGAAGAGTTGGCCGCCAAACGGAGGACAGCAATGAATACACTGCAGAGCGTGGGCGGTGGACCGAATCACGCCGCTCCTCCTTCATCCTCGAAGGTATCTAGTAACAAAGCAGATGAGGGAACCAGCAATGAACAACAGAGGAGCACGGAAGTAGTGGAGCAGCCAGCATCGGACATGGAGGAGAGGAAGACAAAGAAGAATCAAGAAGACGTGGCCCAGGCCAGAGTGAAGAAGCTGCTCGTTGGCGAACTTGAGGCCCGTATAGCCAGCAGGGTGAAGGCCGCCATTGCAGAGAAGCGACAATCGATGAACCTGATGAAGGAGGAGGAGAAGATCAATCAGGAAGCTCACGATGAACCACCACCGGCACGCGATGTGCCAGATAAGGAAGAGGTGGTGAATGACGAAGACAACACCGCAGTGCAGCCATCGGCGGAGGCCCAGACGCACCAAACTCAGAAGGAGCAGCTGAAAGCGATGGTAAGTGAGTGGAAGCAAAAGAAAGAAAAGGACTTTGAGCGACTGTCGCTCGAACTCGAGAAACGAAAGCTAGATAAGGAAGCCGACGTAGAGAAGGAAGCGACGCAGACGATTGAGGCAGACCAGCGGGAAGATAAGGAAAAAGTCGAAGAGGCGCGATCCAACACAGCAATCAAGGCGGAAGACAAGACAGGTGATGTGCCGGCCAATGTAGAGGAGCAAGAGCAAGAGACGGTATCTACGAGCTCGGATCTAGCTTCAGAGATGACGCCACACCGCCGAAGTGATCGCGATAGTCTGCTATCGACGGCACTGAGCTCCAAGCAATCTGCTGACACAGCGCCGCTCGTCCATTTGACGCGTACCAGACCAATGCCCGTCTCCAAACGGCAGCGACCATCCTTGCGGCGTCGTACTCAGGTTCCTTCCGAAGAGGAGAAGGATGATGACGTCCGTACGAAAGGAGAACCTGAGCCACAAGTCGAGAACGTCAGGACACACGTTCAGCCGCCACTGACTGATGAACACGTGGATTCCGTGGCAAGCGAGGAAAAGGAAGTTAAGATAGAGTTGCGTCCAGAGCTAAGTTCGAGTGAGGAGAAGCCAGCAATCGCTGCCGAACTTGCTGAAGAAGATCGAAGCTCAGCTCATCATGCGACAGTGGGCGAGGCTGCGAAGCAAGATGAGCCTGATGTGGTTAAAGCAAGCGGAGTAACTCCTATTCAAGAGAAAACCCAGCAAAGACCTACGGTCATGGAGGAGAAGGTCGTAGCGCAAGACAAGCCTGTTGCCAAGGCTGCGAACCTGAGCGATTCCGACGCTGAGCTCCAACAGCGAGTGCTTGAGATCGAAATGAAGAAGCGACAGATGCTCGAACGGATGCGTCAGCGTCAGCAGAGCAAGAACGATGTGGCCTCACTGAACAAGAATGAAGTTAAGATCGAGGAGGTCAAGCCGACCGATTCAGATCAAGTGTCACACGAGAAGAAGGAGGAGGATACGAAAGAGGAAGGCAACGATACCAAGCGCCACAGCTGGCGTAAAAGCAACCCTACTGATTCGCTGTCGATACCAGAGGGAGATCAGGCTCAGCAGAGGGAGAGACGGGCCAGCTGGTTGGCCAAACAAGCCGAGGCTGTTGATCGTCAAACGAAGGACGCCGGAGGGCCAGCGCAGATGACTGAGCAAGACAAGGACAGTCAAAAGCTAGCCATGAGAAAGATGCTGGAAGAGTTGGCCAAGCAGAAGGCCGAACGCGCCGAGGAGAGAGATCGTCTCAAGAAGATGTTGGAGGAGCGGAAGAAGAAACGAGCGGATGAGTATATGACCCTTCTCGGTGAGCAGAGCGTTCCGGCCCCGGAGCAGACAGTGAAGGAGACCGGCATTGATGAAGCGCAGGTGAAGAGAAACAAGGAGAATGAGGCCGAGCTGAAGAAGATCAAGGAGGAGATGCGCAAGATTAGGAGCACGATCGTACTGATCGACCAGGAGAGCGATAACCTCAATGAACGTATTGCGCAGATGCGCGTGGAGGAGCTGCAGGAGCGTCGCGAGCGTGAGAGACGCGCAGCCGAGGAGCAAAGCCAGCTGGAGCACGAAATGCGAGAGAAACTCAAACGAGAGAAGGCGAGGGAGATCCTCAGCTTGCGCTATGTTCCTATCCTCACGCCGCGTCAAGTGCACGAGCACGAGAAGCATATTCTTGAAAAGACCACGCAGAAGTACGCCCATCTTGTGGTTACTTCCCCTATGCTTGACTGATTCCCGTGACATTCCTCCTGCAGCGCGGTTCTGATCAATCTGTCGGGCATTCTCTTGGCTCGTGGCCGAACGCACGGGAACTGGTTCGCTCATGAGCTTGGGCGTACCGATGTCTTGCCATCATCCGATCCTGTGGAAGAGGTGCGCAACGCGCCTTAAACTGGCTGACAGCACCTTGGCTGACAACTGTGTCCTTCCCAGATTGATGAGGAGAAAATCGTGCGCCTCAAGGGCGGCATTGTAGTTCAGAAACGCGACGGTCAAAGCGAATGGGAACTACTCGCGCTGCCCGAAAGTGCTGTTTTCAGGCTGCAGAGTGAGCAGGAGCAGGTGCCTACCGAAGCTGGTGAAACGCCTTCATCTTACAAGGTTTGATACTGTTCATCATCGTCCTGAGTTCACACATTCATGATTATTGCGGATTGCAGGATACCTCGAGACCTGCGCCACACGAAGATGTGTCATTAGAAGACGATCAAGATGGCAATCAAGCAGAGGATGATCGAGCGACGAAGAGAGTGTTCATCAGCATTGCAACGGATACCTCGGATCTTGGCGGCCTTGATTCAGAGAAACGTACGTCGCGCAGTTGACATCGTTATGGAAAAGCGTATTGGAGGAATAACAGAGGGTGCAATCACACAGAGGCGCTTCTGGTTGAACTGCGGCAGGCGGTGAACAGTATCATTGAGCACTTCTCTTCTGCCACATCTGATGCACAACTGGTTCCTCTTCAACCATTCTTTCTATCAACTAACCGCTAGCTAACATCTGTTGCTGTGCAGTCGGTACTTGGCAACGAGACCAGCGATCGAAACATCACTCGCCTCGTGCGCGGCAAGCTGTGTAACTTCCCCGTTTCCTTTCGTTGTTGCTGCCGTACAATCCTGACTCTTGCATGATAGCTACGACTCTGGCAGAAATATTCAGCGTCGGTTTCAAGTCGTGGAAGTTCTTCGGCTCCTACACTCTGTGGGATTACCTTGAGGCCTACGGCCAGCAGAACGGTACTACCTTGTTTTCATTCACTTTCCACTTCCACTGCTGATCGTGTGCCCTACTCGCGCCTTTTGTGTTGAAGACTCGGTCAGCGAGCTTGCCGCGCTTGCGCTGCGCAACGCCATCAAGACACTCAACGGCAACGTGCGGATGACCGAGAATCCCCATGTCAAGTTTCGTGCGCTGATTTGCCTTGGCCTGAAGTACGTTAACATTTCTGCCTGCAGCATTATCAATGCACACTGATCATCACTTTGTCACTATCATCGCTGTGCAGCAACAAGTATCTAGATGAGTGGGTCTCGCTTCTAGTTGGACACAAGTCGTTGCTTGAGAAGTGGTTCAATGACACCGCCCTCATGCGTCATCCAGCAGCGAGCGAGGCTATCATAAGATCGCTAGGCCGCCTGAAAAACTTCCCCTTCGCCATGGACATCAACTACGAAGTACGCACGGTGCTGCGCGGACGTACTGATGACTCGGACAGCGAGCGATCGGTTGCATCTTCTTCAGCCCAGTCGCCTGCTTCATCCACACGAGCTGCTGGCTCAGAGGAGGAGGCTCGAATGCGACTTCGTGGATTTAGCGATGCGTCAGCAGCTCGCGCTGCGGCTGCAGTGTCAGCTGCAGCACAGATTCTTAGTGTTGAATCTTCTACTTCAACTCGGCGAAGTGTGTGGGGTGCGACACCCCGGATCGCGCTGCCTGAGCAAGAGGCACGATCACAGGAAGAGGAAAGAGCAGAGACGAAGGACATTAGCGCCGTAACCACTAAGGGTGGAGTCAAGCTCTGGGGCGCGCTTTGGGGCGATGACGGCGCGGATTCTCGGTCAAGCAATGTCCGAGACTGGGGAGCTCTCTTCAGGAGCAGTGCCAATGCCACTGCCGAGGTCTCAGCCGCAGACACCAAGCGGAAAGAGGAGAAGCGTCGAGGCAAGGAGCGCGTACGCGGCAGTGACGAGTTTGATGCAGAGCAGGTGAAGGTCGAGCGCGTGGACCAACTTCAGATCGAGATCAAGGAAATCGGCGATGAGCGTCGATCTGCCGGCTCGGCGGCGGCCTTCTTTTCCTCGTTTATTGATCTCGCCAAGTCGTTCGTTGAAGATGAGGATAACGGCGAGGAGAGGACAAGCGCAAGGAACTCTATCCCTACCGAGGGTGACCAGGAACACAGCCCGTCCTCCGCGATCTTCCTGCCTTCGTCTCGGCGACAACCGCACCAAGACGCCGAGCCAGACAAGCGCGAGAGCGGGAGCAGCTGGTGGTGATCACCATCATTGCCGAGTACCAATTTTGTCCTATCACTCTCTCTTTGACACTGGAGGTCGGCCTAACATGTACAGCGTCGTACCGTTTTGGCCTTCAGGCACCCAGGACTGCCTCTGCCCCTCTATCTAGGCCTTTTTCACAGCAACCATTGTTTTAGATACAATGACCAAAAAGCGAGAAACAGCGATCAGTGTGTATTTAGTTTGTGGAAAGGACACAGAAAGGAACGTTGCTATTGGATATAAAAGAGGGAATGCACACTCCCGTTATATAACGAACTCGGTATCTCCGGTTGAGCATTAACCGTGCGCCAACGCAACAGCATGATGCATAACAAGTCCTTGATTCCATTCCTACTATTCATCAGAAACAACCAACAACAACCTTCCTCAACCAAGACATCGATGCTTCGTTTGTGCGCGTTGCTGCTCCTGCTGGGCCTATGCCACGCGACAGACATGGTCAGCGAGCGCGCCCGTGTGGCGACTCAACTTGATCGTACCGTTATCCTTGGCTCCTCGCCTTCTTTCTGACCTTGAGTGTTCACCTCCTGGGAAGGGTGCTAACTTGGATCCACCCGCTCAGTGAACCTGCCAGCGATGGAGAACACCGTGGTGAAGATCAGACAGGAGTTCAAGACTTGGGTCGATCGTTCCCTCGATCTGGCCAACTCGCTAAAGGAGAAGCCAACCCAAGGCGAAGTTTGTCGAACTGGCGCCCCGCCTGAGGGCTCCGGTGAGTACTCGCCGGACTCCTCGCTCTACGCCAACGTCGGCGGCAGCTATCAAACGCTCCAGGAGTGGGCCAGGCTCCTCCGCTCCGGACAGCTAGGGGACTATGAAGCTAAGTTCGACGAACTACAATCCAGTCTGACCTCAGTTCGGCAAGCCTACGTAGAATACAGCATTCTTATCGATTCAGGCCAGGAACAGACTGCCATCGAATACTGGTCCACCACAGGCGCCGCGCTGGAAAGCCAGGCCGGAGAGAACTGGATCAAGTTCATCGATTCCTACGGATGGTCTAATTGGATGTTGTGGCAGCCACAGCTCTTCTATACTTGGAGCGTTGAGTCGCTGAGCGGAACCTGGAGCAGCTTGGAGAGCTTTTACAGAGATCAGACTGGCGCATCATGTGATGGTTTCTGGTACAGAGATCCGGCGCTATCGGCCGAGGATTGCGCGTACCCGAACTGGGATCTGACGCCCTACCTCATTGACTGGGACATGCGAGGGTGGGATGGTGCAGTGGACGACTACCCGGGGTATGGGCCCGACCGCATCTTGAACTCTTCGGAACGGTGGAATTTGTATAAGTGCAGATTCAACGCGAGTGAGGAGAGCAGCCTCGTACCCAGTGGCTTCGCTGCGGCCAACCGTGGGCTCAACATGCTCAGGCCTCTGATGGGGCCCGCGTCAACCTTCCCCATACTGAGAGAGGGCGATCCGTCGGCACCCGAAACGAGCGAGGACCTGGAGCCAGAGGCTCCTAACGCCTACCAGATTGAGGTCCAGTATGAGGGCAATTGGCAAGCCTTCTTCGAATACGACCTGCGCATTCCGCTCACCGTTCTCGAGATCAACTTGACGCGCCGTTATGACACGTACTACCTCGACGCCTACACCAGTTACAAGTACACTTCGCCATGCCCTACATTGGTAGAAGGTAAGATTGTCTGTCTGTTCGCCAAGAAGCGTGCACATGAATTGATCGAAATGACCTTAGGCGGACCCATGGTGGAAGAGTTCGTCGCGGTGGTGCGGAGCGAGGCGGATCTCAGCCGTAAGCAGTGGAATCCTGATATCGGCTATGATTCCAATGGCCCCCGCCGTTTGTACATCATGAGCGCCACACAGGACCAGAGACGATAGTTACGTCTTCGTCCTGAGAGGCCTTGTTTCGTGGGATGCTCTTGTGTGCGCGCACGCGATCCAAATGTGGAAGATGGCCGGCCTCTCTCTCCTGCCGCAGGGCCCTCCTCCAACCGATCAAGACACCACGACCACCAGCAAGAAACGGAGTGAAGAAGCAACTCTGAGCTTCACCAAGGACCTTACACTGAACACGCTCACTCTGGAGGCGAGGTACCTGCGCGTGCCGTTCGCGGGACTATCGGGTGCGTCTTGATCCACCGCCACCACGCGTCACTCCTCTTGCATAGAAGTATGCTGACATGGTGCCTTGGTCAAGGGTCCGCATTGCCGAACAAGGGAAGCTCGAAAGCGGAGGGAGACGGCTTCATCGCGGGCATGATCGTCTTGGCCGTGGCGGGTGGGTTGTTCGCCGTTCTCCTCGTGGCGGGCGTAGTCTATCTTGGCTTTCGTCTCCGGATGCGCATTACTGAGCTGTAAAGAAGGTAAGACCACAACATAGGAACCAAAGAATAAGTCCTATTAATATATAAAAGAGGCTAATTTACGAAATCCACGCGAAAATTTCTGGCCATAATCCCATATCTTCCACATGAACATGACATGTCGTGGGAACAAGAAGATGACAAGAAGATGACAACAGAAAGGGGATGAAGTTGTTATAGGATATTCTGGTCGCGTGGTGGGTACATTACAGCTAATGTGGAGGATGTGGGCACAGCATCGCGTGAGGACCCGCTTATTGGGTGAATTGGTCAAAACTGCCAGCAACGTCGCGCGCGAGATAACGGAAGGCCGGAAGGTAGTCAGGCCACTGTGTGATGACGCGAAGGGGAAGGAAAAAAAGGGGTCTCGTCTGTGCAGCCAAGTGATATCTGACAAGATTGGAGCGGGTCGTTGCAGCTGGAGAGCGCCGAGGAAGGGAGCATATGTGCAAGTCTCGAGATGGAGGCGAAAGAAGACAGTGGGAACGGCCTTTCAGTTGAGGAACATGTTGGGGTCGGAAGTGGCGAGCTCGTCTGGCATTCGTCGACGAACGCAGTGACGCTGGAAGTGAAGACCGCCGCCGACAGAGCCCAGGACCGAGTCGTTCGAGAGCACCATAGGTGGTGGGAGTGTCGAAGCCAGACTGTAGAGCGTGCTAGAGAACTCTGGGGCCTTGGCCGGTTGCGCAGCAGCGACACTGGCCGGTCGCTGGTTCCACGCTGATGGCACAGCCTGCGGTTGTGTCTGGTAGGGCGCAAAGCCCGCGAACTGGGCCGAAGAAGGGTACGGCGCCGGGGCGATTGGTGGGGGACCGGCCTTCAGTGGTAGCAACGCAGGCGAAGATAGACTCTTTGTTACAGTCGTGTTGTTGGGTGTCTGAGTCGAAGCAACCGGATGGGGTTGTGGTGCAGTGTGCGCAGCCGCCGGGAGAGGCTGAGCCTGCTGGCTGTGATGCTGGTTCGTAGCGTTCGAAGGTGCTCCGCCGCTGCGCTGCGCGACCGATGCCGCTGCTGATGTGCCGGAGGCTTGTTGCTGTTGTTGGTGCTGTTCCAGCTCTGCGAGGAAGAGTTGTAGGTTCTGTAGGGACGACTGAGTGAAGTTGACGAAACTGTCGTTGCGCCCAAGGTTGAGACTGAGCGCCGCCAGGTTCGACGTCGAGCCCTGTCCCGCCTGCGAGAACGACGAAGAAGACGACGAGGCCGACGACGAGGACGCTGCCGCCGCCGCAGCGCGAGCCATGCTCTCCTCAAGCAGGTGTTCAGGGATCGAGGGCAGGCTCTGCAGAGCCGCCAGCGATGTCAGGTCACCAAGCGAGGCCAGGCTCTCCCCGAAGAAGGGGAAGTCCTGCAGACTCGAAAACGACCCGAAGCTGCCGTTGAAGATGCCGCTCGAGTTGAGAGCCACCTCGCGGCCGCTCATGCTTGTCCTCTTTGTAGTTGCAGATGACGAGTCCATCGTCTCCGATCACCACACACGTTGCGCGTAGAGGGAAAGATTTGGATACCAAATCGAAGGCCTCTGATCAACAATCAAGACGAAGATCGATCTGAATTTGGGATTCGTCCGATGTGATGCGTCGACGAGTCTCGTCTGATCTTCACACACACCTCGTTCGATGATGACCTAACGGTATCGGAAAGGAGATCTGTCTCTCTCTACTCGACGTGGAAGATGGTCTCTACTCGACTTACGTAATGGAAACGAAAACGTAATCTCGATCGATTGATAGGTTCCCGAATTGATGGGCCGTGTAGCACGTCGTACGTACGCGTAGGTCAAAGATGGAAGAATCTGGTAATCTCTTGATCGAGAGACTTGGGGTAGAGGCAACACCAGGGAAGAAGATAGAAGGGAAGACCAGGCGCGACGAAGGCGGGAGAAGGGATGATGGCGACCAAGGGGTTACGGCAGGACAAAAGGAGAGAAAACGAAGACCAACACCGAGAAGGGCTGTCTAGGAGGAAGAACGAGCCACGACAAACGGAACGAGGACTAGCGGCCGCCGGAAAATTCGGCAGCAAGTGTCCGGATGGACAATTACGTCGACCTGTCGTGGGAAACTGTCAAAGAATTCTACATCTTTTCTCACGTGCTCATCTCGGTGTCCTTTCTCACCTCTCACGTGGTGGTTCCGTCGCGTCAAAGGTGAAATCCCCGGTAAAACGAAGGATGGTTGGTCATTCGTAAAATTCCAAACCACGCATAAGGAGAAGGAGATGGGACACCAGTGGTAGACCAGTAACGTAACCCCTGTATATCCCGGGAGCGTTTTGCTTGTCAGCTGCTCACCAGCCGATGGTTGCCATGACGACAATGCTGCGTCATTGGTTGGTTAGACTTAAGACCTCAATTGCACAGACAACTTTGTGAGATTTCTCAACTCTCATTTACCTGATAGCAAGCAGCAGGGAGCGGCAGGGTACAAAGGTGCGCAGGATAGTCGAGCGCACAAAGGTCCGCTGCATTGTGAGGTTGTTGATCGCTTGTGTCTCCGTGTAAGATCATCTTTTTACTCCCGCCAGAGGTGTTCCCGTAAGACAATCATCTAGCGTGCACCTGAATCCAAGCTCCTTTTATGTTGGGGGCAAAGTCATCAGCAGGTCATCTGGTTCACAAGCACAGCTTCCCACATTAGTGATGGATGTCGTACTCCGTAGGAGAGTAATTATTCACCAGAAGAGTGAGCATCTTGTTTCGGAAACTTTGGAAAAGATTTGGAAGTCGAGAAATCACAAAGAAAATTCGCCGATCCGCAAAATAACTCCGTATTCTTGAAATTTCAAGGCCCAACTCGCCGTGTCCACGGTTGCAACTTTTGTGTGAAATATCGAAAAAGATAACATACACACTCACTTACCTAAACACCCAAACTCTGTCTGGCCAGTACCCCCTTTGAGCAGAAAGAAGAAAAGATGCGAAGGGCAGTGCTTGCTGCTGAGAGTCCAGTAGTGGTGTCACTGCTCTCTTCTTCACGGTGCTCTGCGGTCAGTGTGCTGCCACTACACAGGTCTTGTGGTCTCTCGTCTCAGCACGGTCTACTCACTGGTAGGATGGACTTTCCTTTTTAATTAATCGTGAATAAATTAAACCCTGGAATTATAAAATAAAAAGTTGAGATATGAAAAACTAACAGAACTACTTTGGCTTCAGTCACGTCTGTACGCACACTCTCACTCTTCGGCGGAGCCCAGCCAAAGCCGAAGCGCAAGAAGTTGGTGGTGTTGGGCAACGGGTGGGCCGGGTACAGACTCATTGTCGACGTCGACATCGATCAGTACGACCTCACTGTCGTCAGCCCCAGGTACAACAGCTGCTGTGGTAAAAGTACCCGAACGTGCATAATCTGACGAGCTGCATTCCATTCTCGTGCTCATGACGTGCAGGAACTACTTCTTGTTCACTCCCTTGCTCACTTCCACCACAGGTACGTCATCCTTGACGTGATGAATGTAGAATTAATTAGGTTCACTGATGTGATCACACATTCCGCAGTGGGCACGCTTGAATTCAGAGGTGTGACAGAGCCCGTGCGCCTTGCACGCCCCAACCTAAACTATATCCAGGCTGCCGCCACCTCGTACGTCGGCGATGAAGTTGCTGCGCTGTCGCTCAAACAACATTCATCTCATCATCGGATTCCGCATTCATAGGGTTGATACGGTAAACAAGGTGCTCAGCTTCGAGAGTGTCTATGAAGAGAAGGAGACGGATGAGCAAAAGGGTGTCCATCCCGCAGGTTCCATTCGTTATGATGAGCTAGGTAGACACTACCTCCCTCTTCCGTAGGCAAGGCGCGTCTAATATGACGTAATGATATGGTCTAGTGATCGCTGTGGGTGCGGCTCCGAACACTTTCAGGTAAGCTCAATTCTCTAGAGAATGGATGTCTAACTGGCACGTTGAAGAATTCGAGGGCGTTGCTTACACTCTTTCATTCTAACAGAGTGCCAGGTGTGGAGAAGTACTGTTTCTTCCTCAAGACCGTGGCGGACGCACGGAGCATTCGGCAACGCATCATTGAGTGTTTCGAGAGGGCCAGCAGCCCCACCACCTCGGATGTGGAGAAGAATCGCCTGCTCCATTTTGTGGTCGTTGGTGGTGGTCCCACCTCAGTCGAGTTCAGCGCCGAACTTCACGGTACTGAAAAGTGTCTCCACCTTAGCGTCCCGATCTGTTCTGATATCGAGCTTCACGATTTCAGACTTCCTACGTAAGGACGTGCATAAGGTCTATCCACAGCTGGAGAAACGTGTTCAGATAACGCTCGTCGAGGCTGGCAAGACGCTGCTAAGCACCTTCGACAAGAGCCTCAGTGAGTATACTATGCGCCTTTTCAAGAAACGCAACATTGATGTACGCACGGGTGTCTCGGGTATGTGACCACTCTCTGAGGACCTTTCCGCTGGAGCCTCTTACTTTTCTTATGCTCCAGTGAAGGAAGTGCGGCGTCATGAAATGATTCTCTCGGATGGAGCCAGCGTACCGTTCGGCCTGGGCGTTTGGTCTACTGGCGTCGCGCCTGTTCCATTCATTAAGAATCTGGATATGCCCAAAGATAGGCACGAAGCGTTCCTGGCGCGTTCTAGCTTGAGTACCTGACCATCTTCCTCTTCACAGGTCGGGACGTTTGCTAGTCGATGAGTATCTCCGAGTCAAGTCTCCAGGGGTGGAGGGAGTGTACGCTGTAGGAGACTGTGCTGCATTTGAAACGAATCCATTGCCCGCTACCGCTCAAGGAGCGGAACAAGAGGGCAAGTACCTCGCACGGTACTATTACGCTGTCCTCTTCTCGGTGTGATGGTTGGTGGTCTAACATTCCACGTGCCGGTAGGGCTCTCAACGACAAAGCCCATGGCCGGGAAGTGAAGCCATTCGCCTACCACCATCGGGGAATGCTCGCCTACATTGGTACTTAAGCGATGATCATGTTCGCTACTATGCTCGTATTCTTAACGCTCTCGTTTTCGCGCAGGCGGGTATCGCGCTCTCATCGATTCTCCGCTCATCAAGAATTCGGGATTCCTCACCTGGATCATGTGGAATGCCGCCTACATCACCAAGCTGCTGTCAGTCAAGAACATGATCATGAACCCGATGTACTGGTTCAAGGCGCAAGTGTTTGGTCGCGACATCTCCCGATTCTAAGGTCCAATACATTCAATCTACCTGCGTACTGGACCGCATAGAAAACAAGCTCAGAAGGCGTTTGCATTAACCCTAGACTTCGAACCAAGCTTACATCGGCTTGACCAAGATGAAGCGAACGGAATGAGGAGGCACTGCCTTGGCCGTGAAGTACAAGTAGTATGCACCCAGATCCTTATGTTGCCACAGGTCGCGGACGTGCATGTTGTCGCTCTTTTTCTGATGCACACAAAGAATGGTGAGCTAGTTCATCTCTGATGGATTGCCACACGATGAAAGTACCGATAAGGCGGGAAGCTGTTTCCAAGCCACCTGGATGTCAATCCACTCGATAAAGGTGGGGTTGTACAGAATGACCGCCGTGGCACCGTTGGAGAGCGGCTTCGCCCACACCTGGCCGCCGTTGCTGTAGTTGGCAATACGATCTCCGGGAATGCCGAGCTAAAAGAGGCAAGAAAGGCTTAGTTCCTCTTCAGGTTGAGTGGGGGGTTGGAGGGCGGCTACCTTGTCTTGATTAACGGCAATGGCCTCCTTGTTGAGAATGTGCTGCTTGTTCGAGAGTACGCGGACATCGGTGGCCACAATCAGTGGAGCGGCCCACAGACACCAAAAGCTGAACTCTGTGATCTGCTCGTTCTCCGTTATCCACCAGTAGCCTGGCATCAGGAAGTCGGGGTCATTCCATCCGCCCGGGCCAGCGTACTTGGACAGACCAGCCATGTGTTCAATGATGTTGGCCGTTCCTGTGTGAACTCAA
>CDEZ01019729.1:0-14849 GCA_000826365.1 Acanthamoeba royreba
ATAAGAATACGGTCGCCACTCCTCTGTCGCCTCGAAAGCGCGTTCGCCTTGGAAGAGTGAGGTAAGTTCGTTCCACTTCTGTTCCATGCTCTCCCAGGCCTGTTGCACTCTGACCTCATACTCATCACCGTACTTCTTCTCCTCTCCCTTCCATCGAGCAACGTTCTCGTCTAATAACTGGGAGAACTCCTTGCGGAGCTGCGTCTCGAATGCTGTCCTGGCTTGCATTTCAGCAAGCACCTTCGCTTCAATATCCCTGAAGAAAAAGCGGCAGGTTAGTATCTATTTCATGCATGGTGAATGTGTGAGCAGTGATACTTTAGTAGCTGGCGACGGGCATCCGACAAGCGTGTAATGGATGCATGCTCATGAGCAATTGCAGCACCCATTGGGCCTATGAGCAAAAAGCCTGGATGATTGGTCGAGATGAAGTTAGTGTTGAACATTGTGGCTGAAACATAATAGGTCAAACCTTCAGCCCCAGATGTTAGTCCTTGCATAAAGTAAGGCAGTAGGCTGTCATCGTCAAGCTGATTGAGAACTTCCTTGCTCTGTTCGATCGTAGCTTTTCAAGAATAGGATTTCAACTAATGATCAACAGGCATGCAGCAGTTCAAAGTGTACCTTGTAAGCGCAGCTCCTCAGGATCGCTTGGTTCCTTGCCAGCCGGTACCTCGAAGCTTAGGCACCGGTGTTTGAGGTCAATGAGCAAACTCTTAAATAGTGGAAGGATGATCTTGGCGCCTCGACCACCGCTCTTCTCATGAGAGTGCTTCATCGCACGGAATAGGAACCCGATAACAAAATACCTTCGCAGTAATGTAGTAAGTTTCACCACACGCGACTTCATTAGCTGTGAGGGTAATCTACCTGGCTAAGATGCCCTGCAGTGGGTTGAGATCATACTGCGATTCAGCACCGACGAATCGCCAGCCTAATCGCTCGATGCAACCCTGATATATCTGCTCGGTTTCTTGCGTGCGCTGTGATAGTAGCGAGAGATATGTTCAAAGAACGTTATCCGTGACTCTGGGTGCATTGGAGTACCGTATAGAGATCATGCCGTTTAAGAGCTAAATAATCAGCGGTAGCAGTGAGGATAGAATTCTGTGAGTCGGTAGAGAGGCCCCTAATAGCTGCTACTTCATTCCTTACAATGCTCTCCAAGCTTTCGAGTGAACCCACTCCAACGCTCTCTCGTTCGTTGATGAGAGAACTGCAACAGTTGGGTTAGTTCTGCTGTATTAAGCCATACAGATCATAGATAGTAAAGCACGCACCAGTCTGCTTCATGAAGAGTTGTCAGTGCCAGGCGCACAGCAAAGCGTTCGTTGAATAGCTGCAGTTTTTTCTGTATCTTCTCAACTTGCGCGTTGGGAGATGAGCCGTAGGCGTTCTGGATTCGCACATGGCCCAGCACTTAGCGTTCAGATAACTGAGCAGCAGGTCAAAGAACCGTACCCGCCACGCTTCGATTTTTTGTGTTAGGGAGTCAATCAAGCGGAGTGTATCTTGACCGAACCGTAAGTCCTCCCACTTGCCCTCATCGTCGTAGTGCAGGGCTTGGAAAAACGGGTCGCTGTGATGCATCAAAATAAGTAATGGTGAGTTGTAATTACTGCTCGCACAGTGCTAACCAGTGGTGATTAGTAGGGCACCTTTGCTTCGGCAATGGAACGGCTGATGGCGAAGGTGAATAGAATATGTACTCTTCCACAAGCTTCAACCATGTTAGCCAGTTTCGAGCCCGTACAACAGCTGTAACCTCTTCTGTTTCCTTTTCCTTACCTGTAATTCCATCTTAGGTGAGGAAAGAGGATGAATGAATTCGAGGAAGGATTCGTACGGATAGTGACCTGTCGTTCTCTCCTTTCCCGTTCTTTCTCAAGCTCGCGTCTAGCTGCGTCCTGGTGCTGGCGCGATGGTGCGCCTGGACGAGATCTCGCAGAAGGGCGAGGCGGAAGTGGAGGGACTGCGGCTGTGCCCGAGTTGATGCTGGCGGCATTTGTGGGCTCGTCGAAATTCATTAGAGCAAATTCGTTAACGATGTCTATAGAGGCCAGTGCTGTCACCATCGTGACAGGGTCGAAGGTACGAATGGTGTGGAGGATCAGGGAAAGAAGTCGCTTGTGAAGATGACCGCAGAAGTAGGCCCAGTCGAAGAATCCTCCCTTCTCTCCGAAGTATTTACAGAGAGACTGAGTTTCACGTAGGTGATTCTTAGCCTCTGCCACTGCGGCACTAAGGGTATCTGAAGGGGAGATGTGCCCGGCTGAGATGATGTGGTTAAGGAGTGTCACGAAGAAGTCGAGGATTTGAGGGAAGAGTGTGTTGTTCCTGCCTAAAAGTCCAAAGAGCCACGCCTTCCACTGCCACGAGCCGATGCGGGAGGCGGTCGAGCCTGGGAGAGCGACGAGCGAAGATTCCAGGAACACAGTCCGATTGCGAGCGGACTGAGCAAGAAGGAAGAGAAAGTCTCGAAGGAGCGCAGCGTGGAGTTCAGCATCGGAGTGGCTGCCCTCGACCACCAGCTCGAAGATAACGGGGATGATGCCCGGGTTCTTTATGTGACCCTCCCGCGCTTCCTTGGTGGTGTTCTTATGCGGGAGCGGAGGCTGTGGCGAATAGGGCGAGGGAGGGGCAGTAGAACCGAAGGGCACTATCCCTGCCTGATAGTTATGCTCGGGTGTACCACTCGGCGTACTTGTGCGTCGTGGAGTGAATGCAGGTCGTACGGGAGAGAAGGTAGGTGGAGAGGAGATGGACTGGTAAGCTGCCTCGCTGCCAAGTAAGAGGGCCATGAGTGCGGCGTAGATGGTAGGAGTGATAGGCGAAGTTTGCAGGTATCCCTTGATGGAAGCTAACTGTGAAGCGTCTAGTTGAAGAGCACGACCTGAGAGCAGATGAAGCTTCTATTCACGGCAAATGTAAGCAACTATACCTCTGTCGCTCACTGCTTATGTGTACCTTATCTTCATTCAAACAGTTGAGTATATCAGCAAGTACTCGGAGAATCCACACCCTTACTGATTCATCTTGTGAGCACCCCAGTAAGCCGATGAAGGCATTGAGGCCTCTGCAATAAACCCAGGGATTAGATACTCGAAAAATCAAACACGGGCTGAAAAACATACGATTTGCCAGTTGCTTGCATTAGACAGTGCGCAATTTGGCCGCCGTAGGGAGCACTCTCCGTTTCGGGCGTACTCGTAGTTGCTACGGATACAGGAGCAGGCTTGGGCTTAGAGGATTTGGATCGAGTATCTTTCTTTGGCGTTTGTATTATGACATTGATATCGTTGAGCTTGCCTGTATTCTTGCGTAGTAGAGATGATAAGAGCGGTAGCAGCTCAAGGAGCTGCAGGGGATCATGCTCGCCGATAAATTGGATATAAGTGAAGATATTCCTCACGTCCTCCAACATCTAATACTCATGTAAGATTCATACGGCAGAAGAGAAGCAGGAGAACTGAGATACCTCTGTAGTTTGGTGGCTTGTGGTCTCGCGAGTCTGAATGAAAACTTGAATCCAGGAGAGCAACCGCTGTCGCAGGCCTGCGATGTGGTGAGAGTGAGTCTTGTATCTTATATCTAACAAGGAAGGCGCACATTTGACTTCATCACTGCTGAGACGTCGTTTCTTCCTTATATGTTTTGGAACTGGAGTAGCGTTTGTCCCATTGAGGGACACTCGGTCAAGATAGCTCTTCTCTTGTCGATCACTGTACCAATAATAGTTTCGCAGTATGTCTAGCACACCGCGTATTCCAATAAGGCGTTTGAAATGCTGATAGATATGGGTTATTCACATTGACCGGCAATACAAACTTACATTTAACAACGTACTTGAGGCTGTTGCACGACGTGAGTAGTCACAAGATCGAGCAACGCATGCTGAGTTGAGCTACTCGTGTAGATCCAGATGTCGAAATTGAGATAGATCCGCTTGAACATTTCATCTGTAAGTTGGCCTGCCAAGGAATCAACCATTAGCGTCAGAAAGGGCAGCCTAAGAGGCCTATTTTACCCATCTTGGCAACAGCCTGTGTGAGCGTATACAAGGCATCTAGTGCCTTATGCTGTGGAGAATTCCACACACTAGGAGAAACGCGGCGTAGAACTGCGGCTAGCTTGTTAAATCCCTCGTGCGAGAGTAGCTCTCGCTCTGCGTTCTTGATATCATCCCTTGTAAAAAGGTGGTGCATTAGCAACGTTTGCTAGCACGTTATGTGATGTGAAAGATTGTACTTAAGAATTCGGCTCAGGATGTCGATAATATCAAGGAAACAGTCGATTGTGTTTTGCAGATTGCGTTGCTGTGTGGAGTCCATGCGCGATTGGGCAAGATTGGCGGGCAGATTGCTTGAAGTGCACAGTCTATGAAGCAACATCAGTATGAAAGGCACGCCCTTGAGAATATGACTGAAACCCTGTTGCATCGCAATGTAGGGTGGTCCCACACTCGTGCCTGGCATAGCCTCCGCGCTGTACATGTTCAAGTTAGAGATCTTGGTGGTTTGCACTTCAGTTAGGTCGTGTACTTCTTCAGAGCACGAGAATGAACTTCAGCCGAGGGCAGCGGTCGAAGCGAGGAAGAAATGTCCATGTATGCGTTTCTGCTCGCAGCAGCACGAGGAGCGTAGCCAATAAAGACCTTCGAACCGAGTTCACTGTATGATGGGCAAGTCAGCACGTATGCAAGTAAGAGTGCTAAAGAATAATTACGTTTTGGTGATCAAGGATAGAAAGTCGTTGCGATAACAGTTCACATAAAGACTCTTTACGTCATCTGCTTGCAGAGGCTAACATATTATAAACAAGATTAGGAGTGACAAGCCTGTATTTCATAAAGGGGGTTGTATCAGTACCACATCGACGAATATAAAAGCGCTCATCCTGCCATTCAGTATATATGAGTGAAAGGCAGAAAAGTCTCCCCCTCGTCCGGGCTTGCCTTCGCTATCCAGTCCGCCTTGTATGTGAGAACCAACTGTACATAGAGTGAAGGCCTAATGAAATAAAGTAGGAAATGTAAGTCCCATATCCCCCTCTATGGTCAATACAAGTTCGGAGCGAGTACTTCCTCGAATCGGGGATAGGAAAGTGCTGTAGAGCAGACCTTGTGTGCGTCTATATACAAGTCCACTACGCTACCGTGCAGGAAGGTTCCGTGCGTGTGCACGAGGGTAAGGAAGTACCATCTGCTCGCCAACACATGCACCTTATTATATGGCGCTAGATGCACACCAGATCAACACGTACCTCTTAGTCTCTAAGGGGTACTTGTCAAAAGAGAGTATGACTCGTGCATTATCTCCTCCCTTCTTTGATTTCCAGAAGGTCTTGAATACGAAGGCCTTCGGAGAGTTAAAGTAAAGCTCAATGCCTTGGCCCTGCTCCCCCGAAAAGCTGAGCCACATGCAAGTCAGCATCAGACTCCAGCAGAGCAGCAGAACAGATGGAAGGACCTGAATATATAGGGAAAGTATTCACGCGGTTTGCCTCCTGGATCGGTAAAAGAGTCGATGCACAACCAGCAGCTGAATGAATAGCCGCCTATGGGCCAGTGATTAATGCCGGGAAGGAGCAATCCCTACATAATTGGGCCCTTTAAGTTAGCCAGCAATTGAGATCTTTGTGCTGGTAACAAGTTACCGCTTGGGCAGAGGCATTAAACTCGAAGAAGGAAGTAGGTCCGTGATGATGAACCAACAATTTGGCCACTTGAGCGAGCAACTTGGAAGCACTACTCGACTAAAGATCAAATGTAACTTAGCCTGGAATCTAACTTAGAGAGAACAAAATCACAGTACCTTTTGTGGCCTATCATTAAGGACCACAATAGTATGGAAGAGCTTCCGAAGCTCTTGTACACTCACTCCATCTTGCAAAAGCATAGATATGATATTGATTATCGCATCTGGTTGGTAGGCCAGAATCCATTGAGCACTGAGTACAAAGTAACAAATTCAAGTAAACAGCGTACTCTCAAATTGGTCACTGTGACTTTCTCCTGCAGGAAGGCGCAGCAAAAGTTCAAGACAGCCTAGTGCCCAGCCTTGCCGGTGGCAGTACGATCTTATGTGTCGGTCCTGTGTAGCAGATACCTTAGGATTCGAAAAACTAGAGTATAGCCAACGCATGAAGATACACGTACAGCGGAGAATATTGATGCTACATTGCCCAGTTCGTGTAACTGCGCATCAATATCGAGATGATACAATTCCTGTGGCTTAGCCTCTTCAATGAACTTGTGAGGTTTTGTGGGATCAACAACGCGCACTGGACGTTCCTCCTCTGTACTCTCCGGTGCGTTGAAGAGAAGATTGAAAAAGAGGAAGAAGAGGTCCAAGTGCTCTCCAACGTCAGATGGGTGTGCTTGTGAGTAGCTGGCCAACTGAAAACTGGAAGTTAGCTAGCGAGAAATGGTAGATAGGCAGCGTGTATGCAGGATACCCATGCATAGACCAAGCGAAAGGCGGCCTCTGATGATGCTCCACTCTCGATGTTCCACAGAGAGTGCAGGATTTTACGCTCTACTTCTAAGTAAGGCGGCTGGCCGATCGGTCCTGGTCAATGCATCAGTGGACTTGCACAAAGCTCAAAACCAAAGCCCTGAGGTGTACCTGCCAGCTGGCCCTCCTTTTTGGCGAGTCTCCTCGCGTTGCGCTTCTGTTGGCTGAATGTGCGCGGTTGGTACGCGGAGATCCAGGCAATCAGAGCCTCAGAGGCGGCCGCACTATCGTCGTGGTGGGCATCGTGCTGGCTATCCAGTGGCGCGACTTCCGTTGCAAGGCCGGCTGAGACATCCTCGCCTTCTTCCTCCTCCTCTTCTTCATCGCTGTACTCTACAGCACGGGCATACAAATGAGCATATCTCACTATTTGTATTTCTATTTTGATACATTTATATTTTACTCAAAAAAATTATATAAATGTAATAGTTGTATCCATTTCAAAAATATATTTAAAAATGGCAAAAAGATACAAATCTGCAATTTAAAATAAAGATGTGAAGCGGTAGTTGGCCCGATACCTTCAGGCACGGGTTCTGTAGAGGAGGCGGTACCGCCCTCGACAGGGGCACCACTCTCCAGCATGAAGGCAGGCAGGACGCCCTGAGACACGAGCATCTGATCGTATTGTTGCAGCAGATCTTTGAAGTTCTGCTTCGTTGGTTGTTGCGACACCTCTTCTTCATCCTCTTCGATTTCATCTTCTCCGTTGGCGGGGTACTCATCCTGCTCCTCCATGTAGAAGGTCGGCAGAGGTTGATGTTGCCGCATGGGGGGCTGGTAGGGCGTTTCGAGCATCATCGCCCTTAGATCGGTGGTCGGCCGCGCACCACCAGCGCCTGTGCTGCCCCACTCCATCATCGCTTTGATAAACAAGGGCACAACTCTCAAATTTCCGAAATGATTTTAATATTTCCGAAATTCATTTCGGTTTTGTTCCCGCGGAAAGCGGCCGAGATGCCACACATGCATGCGTGGTGGAAGTACATCAAACAAGTCTCCGCTAGTACATCTCATATGAGTACGTTCTCTGAGGAAGAATTGAATATGGTAAAGAACATAACTCGTGTGCTGGTCTATTGCTTGTCGAGCACGTCGTTTCGCGATCCTTACGCCGCGTTGTCGACATATTGATTGGATTGTCTGTACAGTAACAATGTATAGAGGGTGGTCAGAGGCTGTTCTTCCTGTCACGGCCAAACTCGTGAATGGGGCCACAGAAGCCCTTGTTGCGATCGCAGTGGTGCAGGATCCCCTCGCATTGGCTGTGTATAAGATAAGTTATGTGTTGATCGAGTAGAACAGCGCAATCTTTGAACGTACCGGCCTGTTTTACGACAAGTGGCGGAGCAGTGCAGCGTATGCAGCTCACAGCTGAAGTATGAGCAACCTCTCTCATAGCCGTCCTTTTTCCTGTTTTGCACACAGGCAACTTGTCAGTTCTCTCGACCTATGGGCCAAAGAGGGCAACGATTTCGTACTTGTTGCAACACGCATACAGGGCCTTCCTTTTGCATCCTACATAGCTGCAGAATACACGATTTCTGGGGACGGAACGGCGGTTAGGCAGTCGCTTGCTCTCCTCGCTATATGGGTTGGTCTTGAAACGATACGCTTCGAACAAAAGGTCATATGCCACCACCCCTGTAAAGACTGTGAGTGTGGAAGATACGCCGCATAGAAGAGAGTCGAACTCACCTGACGGTTCGACAATGGCTGTGAGATCTCTGCCGTCGATGAGCGGAAATCGGACATATTCCATCAACGGCTTCACGACTTCCCTGACCTTATCCGCTGAGGTTGTAGCAGACTGCTGGCACTCCTCTCTTGAGTAGAAGATTTCGTGGTCATTATCCTCCTCCATACTCACGTCCGTGCTTGACTGGCTCTGCAGTTGATACTCATGCATCAACTCAACCTGCTTTTCGCCCCAGCGCACGATCCCTTGAAACAGCTCCAGCTCATCGACCTGTAGCCTAATTCAGGGGAGGACGTTAGGCAAGTCAGTGTCGAAATCGTAGCGCGGCGCCTCGCACCTATCGCTATGGATGAGAGTTATGACCAGCTGCGGCGGGAGATGCAGAAAGTCTGGCGTCTTCATCACCTCGTTCATGTTCTTCTCGATATCACGAACTAGCTTGCTGCAAAGCGCCTCGCACTGGAACTGGTCGGCCACCGTTAGGAGTGCCAGTACATTCTTGGATGACACTTGAAGTTTCCCCGTATACAAGTAGTTGAGCATTATCTGTAGACCGGATTACCGTAGGTGTGAGTAGAGCCAATATAACTATAAACCAACATGCACGACAACACTCCGAACCTCGAACATGTCCTCGTCCACGTCTGGTAACGGTATCTCCTCTGCTCGCGACTCCTGCCGCCATGATAAATGGAACGAATGTCAATTCACTCGCGGCGATCAGCAGGGCTTGGCGGCCGTAACGCACCTTCATGCCCGAGGTGAACATGGTATTGAAGTAGGGACTCGTGGCTGCCAACACGAGGCGGTGAGCATAGAACGGACGGCGAGAAGGTCCCACCAGCAGTAGCACGTCTGCAAACGACTGCACACGGGTCAGTGGGTTGCACAAAAAACAAGCCGCAGAGAGGCAGTGCATGGTACCTGGTTGTTGACAAACAGCCGCAACTGGTCTCCGCGGTTCTCGTCTTCGATTGTGATCGGTTCTGCGCTCGTCGTCATCTTCAGTAGGTTGTTAGGTGTGCTTTGAAGATCTGATGAAGTATACTAGTGTAGTAGTGAAGATCAATAACGTTGGCCAACGCGCCCCTCCCGGAGCTGCTGTGGGCGCTACGCCATGGTGCTTCCTCGCAGGCGCGACAAAAGCATGGGAGGTTCCGCCGGTTTGGGCGGGCTCCTTTCCCCCAAGCTGGCTTGGTGCACCAATCTCACCAATCACCTCCAAAATACTTTGCCAAACCGTTTTGAAATTTTTAAAATTATTAACTCAATTTCTTTCCTTCTATGATCTTTTCTCTTTTCCTGCCCACCACAAAATGAGTTTTTGATTTCGTGCTGTTACATACGTTACCGAGCGGCGTTGCTTAAAGGTGAATCTGACGTCATCATCTCTAAAAGGAAACCAAGGAAAATGTCGAAGCCTCTGCTATCGGCGAGGGCCTATCCGCAACGGGAGTCGGTACCAGAGCCAACAAGAACTTTGGAGCATGATGTTGACGACCGGAGCAGCTAAGGTGGAGGTGCGGGTTAGACGAGCGGAGCAGCGGGACGTGCCGCGCCTCATGCAGGTCATCAACCTGGCCTACCGTGGGTCCGACCCTACCGCCCCGCCCGAACTGCAGGACCAGGTGAAAGCCGCCGCGGTGGCGCGCGCATGGACCACCGAAGCTCACCTGGTGGCCGGTCTCCGCACGACACCTGAAGAGATAAGCCAACTGGTCGCCTCCGACCCGGCCGTCCGGGCCTTCTTTGTGGCGGAGATTCCGGCTGACGTACACAACGGAGAGCAGGCGGCGGAGCAGCAGTGGGAAGTGGCCGGTTGCGTAGTGGTGGACAAGTGTGATGACGGCGGTCACCTGGGGATGTTTGCCGTGGATCCCGCGCGGCAGGCCATGGGCATCGGGCGCCAGTTGATGGCCGTCGGCGAGCAGCACGTGTGGGAGGTGTACGGTGCCGATCTGCCGGTGGTGTTGCATGTGGTCAGTGTGCGGCCCGAGCTGCTGGCCTACTACGAGCGACGAGGCTATGTCGATACCAACAAGACGGAGCCCTTCCCGGCCTCAGTCTACACTCCACTCCTGCCTGAGGGTCTCCAGTTCCGCATACTCAAGAAGTATCGACCTGCCAAGCAAGAGTAAAGGGGAGGAGAATAAATGATTGCATCTCACGTGAGTCCTTGACTCAGGCGCACAGGGCAGGTTTGCATCACGTTCAAAGACTGTCAATATGCGACATCCGCCGGAACTGATCATAGAAAGCCAACATCTCAGCGCTGATGCGAGGCGCAGTGCTAGCGATTGCTGCAACGAAGTGCTTTTGGCCTACCGCTCGCGCATTTGGGTCCTCCCGCATGGCGCACATGCACGCCTCTCGACACACACCCGCTATTTCGGCACCCGAGAAGCCTGATTATACAAGGAGTGAATACAGTGTAGTTTCAGTGATCACAGAGCAGATTCATACCCTGACTGAGCTGCGCGAGTTGAGGAAGCGAGACGTCGTCAAGGTGAGGCGTCTTGTCGAGGAAGATCTGGAAAATGCGCTCTCGTGATGCCGCGTCGGGAGGCGCAACATAGAGCATGCGGTCAATGCGTCCGGGACGTAGAAGAGCCTTGTCCTTTATGATTGATCGTCAGCGATGAAAAGGATAAAGTACTAGAGAAATAGTGCTTACAATCATATCTGGCCGATTTGTAGCAGCGACTACTGTCACGTTCTTCAGTTCCTCAATGCCGTTCATTTCTGTTAGTAGCTGCGAGACAACCCGATCAGCCACGCCAGAGGAACCCTCACCAGCACCACCGCGATGGACCGCCAGTGCATCGATCTCATCCTGAATCCATGTCATTTTAGTTGATTGGTATGCGTGTGGGAAGTAGTGAACGTACGAAGAAGATAATGCAAGGGGCAGCAGCCCGAGCCTTGCGGAACACCTCGCGCACCGCTCGCTCAGATTCTCCCACCCATTTGCTGAATAATTCTGGACCCTACACATTCTATTAACAATGGTACACGAACATGTAGGAGCACAGATGATACCTTTACGGCGATGAAGTTAGCACCAGACTCAGTGGCAAGCGCCTTAGCCATGAGCGTTTTGCTGCATCCAGGAGGTCCGTATAGCAGAATTCCTCGTGGTGGTTGGATGCCCATACGTATGAATGCTTCAGGATGCTGCATAAAAGAAAGGAACTGAGAACGTGTGAAGAAGCATTGGGCAAGAACAGGGTTACCTTAAGTGGCCACTCCACAGCTTCCTTCAGTTTCTGTTTCGTGTCTTCCTGTCCACCAATGTCGCTCCAGCGTACTTTGGGAACATCCACCAGCACCTTGTCGAATAGTGTATCAGCATGGATCGAAGTAGAGGGGTGTAGTGACAGTGTTACCTCGCGCAAGGTAGATGGTCTCACGACTTTGAGAGCGTTACGCATGTCCTCAGCGGTGATTGCTAATGATTCTAAGGATATGTCTCCTTTTTTCTGCCCGGGGCATTCATCCGTTGAAGCAAACAATTGTTCAGAAAGCCTGTTCAGGGATAACAGCGAGGCCTCGCGGCAGAGCGCGGCCAAATCAGCTCCTGTATAATTACACTGTCAACAATCACAAGCAGAGCACAATAGAGGAGAGGCAAGCGCACCAACAAAGCCGTGGGTAGCTGCAGCGAATTGTTGAACTTCCTCTGGAGTTAGTGTATGAGGCATACGGCGAAGAGTAACCTTCAAAATCTCGTGCCTGTCCTCAGCAGTAGGTATGCCTGCAACTTGAAGTTAAATGATTGCCTAACTAGATGTGCTAGAAGGACTACAACACGCACCAATTTCGATTTCTCGATCGAATCGGCCTGGTCGTCGTAAGGCAGGATCAAGTGAATCGGGCCTGTTAGTGGCACCAATTACCACAACACGTTCACTGCTCTCCATTCCACCCATGGCTGTGAGCAAGGTTGCCACTACCCGGTTTTCCATCTCACTTGAGGCCTGCATGGTGACAGTGTCAAAATACTTGGTGTGTCGAGCTGCAAGGGCACAAAGCGTACATCAGCCCGCTTCCCGGCAATGGCATCAATCTCATCGATGAAAACAAGAGCGGGGGCGTTGTCCGCAGCTTCCTTAAATATACTGCGGAGCTATTCGCAAACAACGGGTGAGCTGGGCGGGCATGTTAACCGTACGTTCACGGTAAGCGTACCTTGGCTTCACTCTCACCATAGTATTTAGAGATGACCTCAGGCCCGTTAATTACGTACACGCGACAGCCGGATTGTTGGGCTACCACCCGCGCAATTAGGGTCTTGCCTGTACCCGGTGGGCCGTAAAGCAGGATCCCCTTGGGAGGTGAAAGTCCTGCACCAAATGGTTAAAGTCAGGCATCAGAGCAAAGGAAGTGAGGAACAGGTAGCTCTACCGTATTCTGTGAAGAGCTTGGGAGAATTGACCGCGAGTTCAACCACCTCTCTAACGGCATCGATTTCTTTCTTTAGACCACCTATACTTCCATAATCCCATTCCGTTAAAGTGTCCTTTGAAGTCTTCTCTCCCACGTTCTGGTGCGCTCCCTCGTTGCTCCCATCCTGTGCGCTCTCAACTGGTGAGAGTGCCGTAGCCGGGTTTGTTGACTCCTGCGCTGCGTATTTGAACATCGTGGTATCCGTTATACGCCCAAAGATCACTGTGGTCACATATCAGAGTGTTAGAACTGTTGATTGTTCGAGGATCCAAAGTACGTACGAGAACCATCAGGATCGGGTGGAGCTGGTCGTATATCCTCTATTTGAAAGATTTGATACTGACCGTAATAGGATATGGTGAATATATGCTTCCTTGCAAAGCATCGTCCAGCTAGTAAGGAAGAAGGGGCTGTTAGTTAACGAGTACTGCTATCATGCCACTTATTCATGCGTAAAGGAGGCGCACCAACGCTCTGACGAATCCAGATTCTGAGAAGCTCTTCTAGCGGACGCTCACCATTAGAATCAGCTAATCCGGTACCACCAGGTGATGAACGCGTAGCTTGAGGAGGAGGAGGGGATAGGGCAGTAAGAATCATCTCGGTCGCGCCGATCACCGTCACCTTGATGGTCCGCTCCTCGTCCTGTTCCGCTGTTCACAAACAAAGCGGATCAGTAAAAAAGAGAAAAACGACAGAAGAGCGAAAGCGAATGTACGCAATCCATCAGGTGGCTGCAGCGGCTGGAGGTACGCAAGCTTGCCGAACCGCGATTCGAGGTTGTGCGTCATCAAAGGGTCTATGTGCACCTCGTCCTCGGCCACATTCGAACCCACCCACGCCTGCCCTACCACGGCGTTGTCGCCAACGTGAAGAACGACGTGATCGCCGATGACCACACCCAGTCGCTGGAGGGTACGCAGATGGACAAACACCAGGCCGCGCCGTCTGTCTCGTTCGACCTTGGCCTCCCGCTCTGAGTACGGCGCTAGCCGCACACGCAGGTGCCGGGTCGGTCCCGCTGAAGACGTGAGAGAAGAGGCGGTCGTAGAAGTTGAAGTCCCTCGAGATGGAGAAGCTGCATCAGTCGCTTTGTAGGGCGACGCAGGTGGCGTACGCTTTGGCTTTGCAGTCGCCGCGGCGGACCCGGAGCGGAAGGGCGAAGAAGAGGAGGACGAGCGCGCATCGTTGGGGGATGCGGCAGGAGATGTGCGCTTGCCGCTCGCGCCAAGCCCGCCTTTCTTCTTGCTGCTACTATTCCTCGTCGGTGTCCCGGATGAGGCTCCGGCGGGCGATCGATGCGCCATCTTCTTCCCCTCCGCCACGAGTTTCTTCCTATTTTCTTGGTTCTTTTCTTTATCGAAAGCAAAATGCACTGGGCGATACCAAAGGCCACATTTAATAAAAATTCATTTTTGTCGTCACTGCTGCGCGCAAGTTGCAGCTCGACGAGCTCTGCCAAACCTCCTCTGCTGCTGTTTTTGCAGCTGGTGATGACCCCATTAAGGGTGCAGTAGAAGAGCAGCAACGTGTAAGCTGCCGCAAGTCTCGCGGTCATTCCCCGCAGTGATTGCTGAATTGCCTGAGGAGCGCAGGAGACCCGTGCGACTTCATACCCTATTTATATTTAATATTTATATTTATTATTTATTATTCTTTTATATCTAATGAATTTTTCTTTGACATACTTGGTCCTGCGTGGGCTTGATACCATTGAAGATGACATGTCCATTCCTTTGAAGGACAAGGTTTGCCTCGTGTAGAGCGACATGTACTTGAGGTTGGAGGCGCCTCACACTTGGTTCTGCGTGTAACATTTCCCACAGGTGCCGCAGTTGATCAGCTTCTGGGAGAAGCTAGCAGGTCATCACGCTTGAGGACTACAACGAGTACTGCCACTACGTCGCCGGCCTCGTCGGAATCGGCCTCAGCAAGATGTTTGCCGCCTCGGGTCTCGAATGTAAGCTCTTCCTCTCCTTAACATCTGATCCTCAACAAAACGGTTGTTCTCACGTGTGGCCGGCTTCTTCGTGTTGCACAGCCGACAAGTTCGCCAATCTGGACGAGCTGTCAAACAGCATGCGCCTGTTCTTGCAGAAGACCAACATCACTCGCGACTACCTGGAGGACGTCACTGCTGTCAACCCGCGTATCTTCTACCCAAAGGATATTTGGTATGGCGTAGAATC
>CDEZ01019733.1:237-15799 GCA_000826365.1 Acanthamoeba royreba
TGGGTTCATGCGATGTTGTTTTGTGTACTCCTGGGTTGATGAGGAGGAAGCACTGACCGAAATCCACTCGGGCAAGGCTAACCCCAAGGATGACGACCGTCACGGAGAGCACAGAGGTGATCCTTCATAAACCTGTGTTGGAATTGTTGCCGACAAAATAAAAATTTGGAGTTTTTGGCATGCAAGGCATGCAGTTGGTGGAGTTTGAGGCTTTGTTCCTGTAATTTCGTGGAGTGTGCATCAAATCCGATTCTATCGTTTTTGGCGTTGTATCCCACAGCGATCGTGCAGCAAAATCCACGGTGATTGACTAGTGTACTTGGGGTACGCATTCAATCTCAATCACATTTTTTCGAGTAGCGCGTTGAAGTCAACAATTGTTTTTCTTTCTTTTCTAGAGGTACCTCCTGCAGATTTGCTGAAAGCATGGCTACTCGATGCCGCACGCTGTCATCTACCTCTGTGGTCTTTTCCCAGACCCAGCGTGTTGCCCCATTTGCTGCGGCAGCTAGGTCACAGGCTTCTCTGCTGGTGCGGGGAAGTGCCCGCGGCATCGCTTCAGTGGGTTCGTTCTACCATGCCAGTTTTTGTCATTATTTATTCAAATATTTTTTTTGTAGAGTTGTTTTTAATTAATTCAATTATTTTTTAATTCACAAATATTTATTGATGACGGTGTAATGTATGCCATTAGTCACTACTTCGTCGACGCTGCCCCGCACTTCTGCGAGCTGTGCCTACTTGCTGGGCCCACAGTGGCGAAGGTACTGTAGATCCGCAAGCGCTCTAAGAGCCTCATTGATGTGGCATTCTCATCGATATGTGTGCTCTTGTGTTGCGAATAAAGAGCCAGCGGACGGTCATCGGCAGGTGCATTAGAGTGGTCCACGAGCGCAGTCCCTCGCTCTTTGACACTCAGAGCGGAGGTGTCAGTAGCAGGGCAGCGATACTTCTCCACCGCAAGTCCTGAATCTGGCCATTCCAATAAGCCCGCTACTACGCAAGACGACACTCAACCGAAAACCCTGATCGGTCGCGTAAAACATTGGACAAGAAGAATTATCACCGTCACGAAGGAGGGCATACACCACTACTGGCTAGGCTCAAAGCTGCTTGCACTCAATACGCGCACGGCGTTCAACATCGCTGTGCGACTGACTCAAGGCCATACCCTCACAGTACGTTGAGACTTGAACTCTTGGAGAAGCAGGGCTCATCTTGTAATTCCTTGCGTACTCCTGCAGCGTCGAGAGAGGCAGCAGCTGGTTAGGACTACAGCTGACTTGTTCCGGCTGGTGCCGTTTGCCGTGTTCGTGATCGTGCCGTTCATGGAATTCTTACTGCCGGTCGCTCTCAAGCTATTCCCCAATATGCTGCCCTCCACCTTCCAGGTATTCTTTCCCTCTTTGCAATCAATCTTTCATGAGCGACAGACCTACTAACGATGTTCCCGTCATACAACAGGATACCATGAAAAAGGAGGAGGACATGAGAAAACAACTCCTTCTCAAGCTGAAGATGGCTAGCTTCCTCCAAGACACACTGCAGGAGATGGCCGAAGCAGGAGATACGCACGTACGTGGCATTGAATAATTGCCAAAAATGGACACGTGACGAGAGCTAGCTTTGCTCATCCTGCGTTCTAAATTGAATCAGGCGGTAGTCCCCAAGACAGAGTTCCAGGACTTTATGAAGAGAGTCCGCGGCGGTGGCGAAATATCAGGAGAGGAAGTGCTCAAGTTTGCCAAACTTTTCAAGGATGATTTCACGATCATGAACCTCACGCGAGCCCAGCTCTCGTCCATCTGTAAATTCCTTAACCTGCGACCCTACGGCACCGACGCCTTTATGCGATGGCAGATTTCGCGCAGACTCACCAAGCTTCGCGAGGACGATAAGATGATAGCGCATGAAGGTGTGAAATCGCTCACATTCGAGGAGCTTCAGCAAGCTTCTCTTGCTCGCGGCATGCCGGCCACCGGCCTCTCCAAGGTTGCTCTTAGGTTCGCCGGGTTTCCCCCTTAACATTTCGCGCTGTCGGTGTTAACGTACCTTTTTAGGGAGCAATTGGAGGAGTGGCTTGATTCCTCACTTAATGAGCAACTTCCTTCGGTTATTCTCATTCTGTCTCGTGCTCTTGCCCTCACCAGCGCGAGCAAGGTAACTTCGCCGATGTTTCATGTAGACTGCGTAAGGTGTGCTTGACAATCATCCTTTCCTTGATAAATGCAGAAGGCGGATGCAGCTCTGCGTGAGACCATTTCAGTTTTGCCGGAGGAAGCTGTAGAAGAGGCCGAGCTTGAAGTTGATCAGCTATCGGCCGACAGACAGCTCAAGCTGGAAGTGCTTCGTAACACCTCCGAAAAGCTCAAGTACGTGAGTACTCTCCTTTTGATGGATTGACCGGAGTGTTAAACGACACAAACCCATTTCTCAGGGAGGAACTCGAAGAAGAGGCAGAGACACAGAAGGAAATCGAAGCACTGGAGAGTCCTGGCAGCGTTATTCCTGAAGAAGATGCGGAACACCTGCGTGATGTTGCCGAAGCTGTCTCTGTACTTTCATCACCAGTCTCGGCCGAGCGAAAGGCTCTAGAGCAACTTGAGGCTCGCGAGGCCCTTCTTGCTCGATCTCAGGTAACTATTACTGCTCATATCTTGACGTGCTGCCGCATTATCTTACCTGTGTTATGTAAGACTCAGAAGGAGGCGGAAGCTGGAACCGCTGTTGCTCCCGCAGTCAAGAAGACTCGCGCGGTACATACGATTCCATTTACTTGTAACGGAGTGTTGCGCCTAATATCAAAACTTGGGACAGGACCGATCCAAACAACGGTTGGGCGCTAAGCTTGAGGACCTGCTGGACGACCTGCGAGAGGAGTTGTCACAGATTGAGCAGAAGCTCGGTGACAAGATGGCCATCATTGACAAGGACAAAGACGGCGTTATTACGACTGAGGAGGTTGCCCTCGCTTGTTCGCTTCTAAAGGATCGGTACGCATCGATCGCGTGCTTGTACGCCGACGCAAATCCCTTACTTTGTTCCGTGTGCGCAGGCCATCGGACGAGGAAATCAGGAACGTACTGCGTGTACTGGATGCCGACGAGGATGGCGTTGTGGCACTTGAGGATGTGCAAAAGATCCGTCAGAAACTCGCGGAGCTGCACCTGGAAGAAGCACCCGTTGAGGCCGACAACACCGAACGCAAGGCCTGATGCTCTCGTGTGTTTTTTGTTTTCTTTGACTTGGAACAAAAGAAAAGAAAAAGGAAAAGAAAAATACACTGAAGGAAACTTGCGGAAAAGCTTTATGCTGAAAACAGCAAAGAACTAAAATAATATAAAAACGCCAACAAAAAAGTAGGTACAGCAAAGGTTTGAATTTGGAAGGCGCACGATCGGGCCAGGGAGGGGATACTCCTCCTCTTTATTGTGTCTCCATCCAAATGGATCGAGTACATCAGGAGATGAAAGTCTACAGGTACGGCCACCCAATCTGCGTCATCTTCGCTCGAAATTGATGAGACAACAAACTTGATGTAATTTGTAATATGATTGTTTGATACAGGGCAGAGACTGGGCAAGCCTATGACGTCAGCTGTTCGCCCAGCTCCACGTACAACTTACCTTCTTCTATAGTAAATAATAAATAATAATATTTTAAATTTATTACCACACTATTTTACTGGGATTTATTTTTTACTATTAAATGATTGATGTTAAGCATTTCGGGAAAATATTCTTTTTGTATTTATTTTAGCCCTGATTTATTTGTTTTTTTTCTGCAGGGTACTCGCGGTGAAGAATGAACTGGCCGGTCTTGCACGAGTGGAAGTGGTCGACCAGATTCTCATCTGCGATAGATACAAACTCGATGATGCCCGCACATTGGCCTCTTATAACCTTCCTGGCGTACGATGCTGCTTGCCCCATCTTGTGAGAGTTAACTCATCCACTGTATGATCAGGATGACAAATACGTCTTCCTCTTCAATCGTCAACAACTGAAACCAGGCAGTCCTCTCCCGAGAGAGACAGGTACCGTGGGACTTCTCTGAGGTTGGCCCTGCTCGTTGCTGCCGGCTAATCTGCCTTACCAGTCCTGGGACCCATCGAAGTGAAAGTGCCGCCCGAACCTCCTATTCTGCCGGCAACAGGTGCCATCGGCGCGCTGCTCAAGTATCAACACGAGTTTCTTTGTCATCGCAACTTTGCCAAGGTTTGCCTGCTGCCTATAAAACACCGGACGTGCTACTAACGAGTCGCCGCCTGTGCAGGCTGTACTCGTTGCTGTTGATTCCCGCATAGCTGCGTCAATGATGTGCTGCGCTGAACAGGATATGCAAACCAAAGTACTTTCTTCTCGTTATGCTGTACTACAGTTCAGATTCCTCACTCAACCATGGCAGGCGGTACATGCAGCGGTGATCTATCTAGCTGAGAACCTACGTCAGTTGTTGAAGAATGCAGACCTATTTCGTGAGTATTACCTGCGACAAAAGGCCAAGCATGAAAGTCTGCTTGATAGTTTTGAAAACGATCTTGCCCGGGTACCTTCCATTTCAAGCCACTTAACATTCCACTTCAGGTTAACAGGCATGTGAACACAGCTCAGGGAGGTTGTGCTGCATCCGGCGCTTCGTACTCCGACAAATCAAACGCTGGTCGATGTAGTTTCAGAAATGCGCTTGCGTAAGTGGGCTGATGACTGTAAAAGAGAGAATGGTACCTCCACTTTCGTGAAGAGATAGATTCCATCATCTCACACTTGAAAAGAGCAACTGCGTCAGCGGGTTATCGAAATCGAACAACACATTGCACTCATTCAACGAGAAATGGAGCCGCTAATAGCCAGGCCTGATGGCAGGTATCGTACTCATACGCTGACTCAAATTGTAGATGCCAGTGTGCTCACTTCCTCATAGTCTTGAGTCCTTGAAAGAGGATGTCAAGAATACAGGAACGCTGCGACAAGAGATCGCTTTAACGAAAGCCTCATTTTCAAAGGACTTCAAGAGCGTCAGCGCCAAAATCGAAGAGCTGAAACGCAGTGGCCGAGCAGAGAGTTCCTGGGAAGTCGCTGATGGTTTTGACAGTATGAAGACGGTAATGCAGCATCTTAGTAGGTTTGTGATTGAGCTTTGCCTTATTGTTGCCGTGGACGATTCGGAAAATAGGTGCACATCAAGCAGCTTGATCGACTTACCAAGATTGATGTTGCAATCGCTCATGTCATGGCTGCTTGCGCTGAATCTAAAGTACGTGTGAATGCATAATTATGCTTATTTCAGAGCTAACATTCCCATAACGAAATGGCAAATGCAGAGTCGAATGTCTATCTTTGTACATAAACGAATGCAAGACATTGCTATCCTGGAGTCGCGTGTACGAGAGACAGCGAGCAAGTTTTCGGTTCTTCGTGAAGCTCTCGCGCGGCAGCAACAAGTACAGTAACGAGCACCCTCTTTGGAGCCAATCTTTGCCATAACCTAGTATTATTTCCCAGGCCTTTCTCCAGCTGCAGTATGTGCGATTCTTGCCAGAGGCCTATCGAGCCGCTTTGGACGAGGCATGAAAGCTCCTTAAGATTCCTTTGAGGCGACAAGCAAACTCATTGAACATGCTGTCGTAATAGGTGGTGCGGCGGAAAGCCTTTGGTAAAATGCTAATGAGCCTGCTCAATCAGTTCCTCAACAAGCTTGCTAAGATACGTGAAGACGAGGCCAAGCAACGAGAGGCGTACGGGCAACTAAGGCATTTTGAATATACGATGTGCAGTGTTAACATTTGATTCGTTGCGGTGCAGTTTCTTGAATAAGCATGGGCGCTACATTCCAAGGAATCTCATCCCAGGCTTGTCTGATGAGCTGCCTGATTTTCTTGGTGCTCTGAGTACGGAAAACCTGTAGCTTATTGTAGCGTCTCAGTTAGCACTCACTGTCGTTATCATAGCCCTGGCACTTCCTTCAGGGATTGACAAAGCTCTTCCTGCCATTGAACCTCCGGAATCGTACAATATGCCTACGCTTGGCATTGACAATTTCTCGCCGCCGAAGGCTTCGCCGCTCAGCTCTCCTCGCAATTCGGCTTCAACATCGAAATGTACACATACTAACGTAGATGAGTCAATGGAGAAAGCTAACATCCATCCATTCGCAGCAATCGAACTGTCGGCACGACTTACTGCTGCGGAAGCTGATAATGCTCGCCTCACGCATGAGGTACAAAGCTTACGACGTGAAATAGAAAATCGGGACCGAGAGGAGAAGGAGCGACAACGGGAGAAGGAAATCAAAAGTCAGAAGAAGAAAAACGCTATAGAGAGCGAAGAGATCGGACAGAAGAAGCCTTACTCCTCGCCATCCTCTTCGTTCACGTCCTCCATGTCAGCAGAAGAACGAAAGCTTGTGGAAGAATCATATCAGCAGAGAATCCTCAAGCTGGAAGAAAAACTCGATGAAACCTATCGGCTCGTTTCCCGGACTGAACAGGCAGCGGAATCTAAGGTAACTTATCAAAGCTTGTATGGGGTTATGCAACTGCGCTAACACCGATCATAATGCCAGGTCGTACAAATGGACCGAGAGATTCGAGCACTGAAAGAAACTCTAGCTCTTAGGGAGAATCAGTTGAGGGAGGCAGAAGCTAACGCTGCAGTGACGACCTCAGCTGATGCAATGAAAGTTCGCGCTGAGTGTGATGACCTACGGGAACGATTGAGCAAGATGACTGAGGAAAACAGGCTCCTGGTAAATAACCTGAACGAAACCCACAACACTATGTTGGCCAGAGAAAAGAGCAAGCAACAGGTACATAATTCCCTTGTGGCCAACTTAGGCCGAACTGATCAAGTCTTCGCTTCGACAGCCGTCGCCTGAAGTGGATGAGCTCCATGCTAAGTGTGTAACTTTGCAGGAGGGTATGTAGTGAAACTCTACTTCTGGCTTCCTTGTTGCTCATATTCACGGCTCCTTAGAACTAAGGCAAGCTCAAGAGGCGCTGAAGCAACGAGAGGAGTCTGAAACAATGCTCAAACAAAAGCTCGCCCAAGTCGAATCCGAGAAACAGGTACAGTGCCTCGGTTAGCCTATTTTACAGATGTACAAGCAATATTAACATCAATTCTTCAGGACCAGAAGAGGTTAGCTCAGCTCACTGAGGGACAAACCAAGAAGGTACCTGTCCCTTCAAAACCATTATTGTCGTTCTTCTAATGTTGCTCTACATGTAGGCGCGCGCCGAAAGTCAAAAGAAGGCTGCACTTGAAGTACGTCAAGTGTTGCTCACATAAGCTTACATCTTTAACTGATATCATGTCATGGTATCCACCAGGTTCTGGCGCAGTTTGGTCGCACGTCGGTAACGTCTGCTGATCTAGCTGGTTCTGTGACAGCATTGCCATCATTGGAACAGAGCACCAGCTCCACACCATCATTGGGTTCTCGTTCCAGCGGTCTACTTAGACGCGAACGTGGTCCTTTGGAGGACAAGAGTTCGCCGCAGGAGGTACCGTTGCTGCAGCTATATACCCAATTTTTCCAGCCAAGTATGATGAACTCTTTTCTTGCAGTTGGTAGCTGAATCGAACCGAACCGCCCAACTTCTTGAAGAGCAACAGGCATCCTCAGTCAAAACCATCAACCAGCTAGAAGAACGTACTAAGGTTCTACAGCAGACACTCTGGGTATGTTAACTTGAACGGAAAATGTGTATGTCAACAAGCTCATGCCTTGGATCCAGAATAAGGAGAAAGAGCTCGAAAGCAAGGACGGGCAGCAAAAAGAACAAGAGGCCGAAGTTTCGCGCTTACGCTTAGCGCTTGAGGAGGTGCGTAATGTTCATAACACGCTTGACGCCCTCATTTTTAACTCATTGTCATCCTTTGCAGGAAAAGGAGCTGTTACACAAATCGCTCTCAATGAAGGATGATGAAATACGGCAGAAAGAGGAAGAAGCAAAGCAGTTGCGAGATGACATCACTCAGGTAAGCTGTTTCTGGCATGAGATTGCCGATTCGATGACCAAGGTTAACTCTCTAACATTAGGCTAAAGCTGAGATTGAGTTGAAGCAAAAGCAAGTAGATGAGGAGCACCAGAAGTACATAACGGTAGCTGCTGTACTGAGGTCACTCGTACGCGTTCCCAATTTATCAAACACTGCATTCAGCTTAACCTAACTTGAATTGCAGGAGAAGGAATCGCAAGCTGAATCGGCTGCTAAAGCCGAACTGGCTGCTAAAGTCATAGACTTGCAAGAACAGTTGGCATCAAAGGAGTCTGAGCTCGCCTCTAACGATACTGTAAAGGTAACTACAAAGCTGCCTCCTGAACTTTTTAATTGATCAACACTAACATTAAACAATGCACAGGAGACCATGTTGTTGGACCTAGAGAAAGAGCTAACAAGTCTCAAGAAGCAGCTGCAAGGGTTGACAAAGGAGCTGCAGCGCAAGGACACCGAAATCCAAGAGCTCCGCAATAAAGAGCAGCATCTACTAGAGGAGTTAGACCAAGCGAAGAATGCCGTCGAAGAAAAGACCGAGGAAGTTCACAACATGGAACAGACCCTCCAGCTCCTACAGGAGGAGTCCAACGCAATGAGAAAGGCAATCGAAGAAAAAACTGCTCGTATGCAATCCATGTTGGCGATATCGAACTTCAAGGTACTGACCCCTTGACCAAAATGTTGTAGTACCATACTCATAACCTGCGCTGTGGTGCTACCTGGAGCAGGCCGATGACCTTGTGTGCTTTATGTTCCTTTCTAGGTTGGGCTGTTATGAGGCATTTAATGTGGGCGCTCCCAACTACTATCTGTCTGGCGACTCGCTAGCGCAATTCCCTCACGCCATCAAACGGAAGGAACCCATCATTGGGCAAATTGTGATAATCACCGAACTAGTGGCAGTACCTACCCCTCCTTCGTCGTTCAGCGTACAACGAGTGCACCGTCGTCTTACGTTTGCACAGGACACAGAGTACAACCCCTATAAGTTGGATGCCGGCACACACTTCTATGAGGTCACCATCACGCAATACGACCAGTCGCCTGCTTAGCTCTGGAGTGCTCTGCCTTCTCAGCGTCATCATCGTCATCATCGTCATTCCAAAGTCGCAACCGCACCACACAGATTTTCCCGGTTTACTTTCCCTCCCACGGAAGCTTACAATTGTATAGTTGAGTGCTTGTGGTGTGCCTGTGTAAAGGTCTTTTGCTCTGGCGCATGTTCGTGTGCACGCTAAGCAGAAGGGGCAACGGGAGATCACGAAGCAGACAGAGGCTCATGGATCGATGATGAGACGGGCCAGTGCTGTGTCCTCTGGTGGATGTATCAAGATCCCAAAGAACCCTCCTGCACGACTTGCCGATGTTCTCGGATAGCGTCTCGCAGTTCCCTGTCCCAAAGTAGGTCAGTTCGCAGCTGGAGGAGTTCGTCCACCTTCTTCTGTCGCTCCCCTGGGGACTTGATCCTGGATGGGCCCTGCAGCAGCGGCCTGGCATAATGTGGCGTATGTCACAAACGCCAGCAATCAGTATGTTTTGTCGCGTCAGCATGGGCACCCACTGAGGCTGTGGGCGAACTCACCTCTTTGTGGGTGGCGTGGACGGCACCACCTTCCCGTCGGCAGGAGAGCGCGCAGCCAAGGAGCGAAGTGCTCCGACCACCATCTCTGCAGTGAGCTTCCTCTGTGGCCGTAGTTCTTGGCTCGCTGTTGGGCACCCGACACTGGTGGGCTGGTTTAACGGCGTGGGTGTATCCGCCGATGGCGTCGTCTCCGCAGAAGCAGAAGCAGTGGTCACGAAGTGGGTAGGCAGCAGCGCATCGTCATGCCAGGCGTTCCAGACGCATGTCCCCTCGCTATGGCCTTGCTCCTTCCGCCCTGTGCTGATCTCGCCTCCAGCTCCAGAATCACAGAACCCAATATCGGCCAGAGACAGGAGCAACACGGCACCCAGTACCATGACAGCGACGCGTGTCCTGCCTCTCGGCCGTCCTTCCATCTTCACCAAGAGACGCGAGGCTCCTCACCCAGTTCCAGTTCAGGTAATGGAATTCACATTCCCCAAATATTTCCCATGACATTCCTGGAATTTCTTGACTCTAATTGCTCGGGAACGGCATTAGCACGAAAACAGGTGTTTGCCGAATTGAAGACGAAAGGACCTCTTCCCCTACTTCTACCGCTGCCCCACACCGACGTCGTAGTTGTTCTCTATTATATCTTTCCTTTGCTTCGTGTCCCGTACCGCTACATCCCTTCATCCTCCGCTACTAGGAGTTCCCCAATCCCAAATATAATGCAAAACCTCAAAGCTGTGGTATCGCTTCCTTCTCACTTAAAAATTGAATTATTTACTATTCTTCGACAACCAAATAATAAACCTTGGTCATTTCCTTTTTGTGAATAATATGAAATTTTATCTCATTCCTTTCATTCTTTTGTGGTCGTCAGGTGGTGGGAGACGGGGCGGTGGGCAAGTCGTGCATGCTTATCAGCTACTGCACCAACTCTTTCCCGGGCGAGTATGTGCCCACGGTATGTATGCACGCCACACATATGTGTGCCAATAATCATGGCATGTAATGAATGTATCATCAACTGATGATGACTGGATTCCTTTGCTGATGATGATGATGATGAATGTGTGTATGATACTGCACTGTGTCCATGACAGGTGTTTGACAACTACAGTGCAAATGTGATGATCGAGGGCAAGCCTTGCTGCTTGGGTCTGTGGGACACTGCAGGTAAGGTTTCAGAAGTCAGCTGCATCATCTCGAAAGCAGTGCACTTAATATTCAAGTGCAGGTCAGGAGGACTATGATCGGCTGCGACCGCTGAGCTATCCCGGTACCGGTAAGTAGCTCAAAAGAAGAAGTGCATGCAACCAAGTAATGCATCTGATTGATCGAGGACACTCCTCTGTTCGTCTGATTCAGATGTGTTTGTGGTGTGCTTCTCGGTGGCGAATCCGATATCTTTGGAGAATATTGAGACCAAGTGGGTGCCCGAAATCAGGTGCCGCACTCCAAGCTGAGGCCACCACCTAGCGGATACTAACGCTTCCTTAGACATCACTGTCCAGACGTACCTATAGTCATCTCTGCCAACAAGATCGATCTACGCGATGACGATCAGACCCAGTATGTTCCTGTCACCGATGCCGGCAATACACAAACAGGGCTCATTTCTTCTTCTTCTTCTTCTTCTTCTTTCATGCAGTGATCGACTCCGCGATAGGGGCATGCGCATTGTTACTTACGAAGAGGGGTATGCCGTGGCCAAGAGGGTACATTGCAACTTCCATTCACTATGTTTGTTTGCGTATCTAATGTTGGACTTAGCTTGGCGCCGCGAGCTATGTCGAGTGCAGTGCGCTCACGCAAGCTGGCCTGAAGGCTGCATTCGACAAAGTTCTTAGCGTAGCACTGAACGGTCCTTCCTCCTCTGGTAAGCGCAGCACGAAAATCAAGGGCAAGGGTAAGGGTAAGGTTGGCCCCGTCAAGACTACACCTCAACCGCCTGTACGTCTTCCAGCGAATCCGCTTGACTCATAAGCTCATGACATCTCACCTCTTCCACAGATACTTCCCAAGCCCACGCACGCGCCCTGGACGAACATACAAACCTCCACCTTCGCTGAGGATTTCAAGGGTCTCCTTGACTCTGGATCAGAAGCGGATGTCAATGTATGTAAATTGTCAACCATGGCATGACTTTGCTAATGTGCCCCTTAGTTCATTGTGGATGGCAAGAGCGAGCGTGCCCATAAGATAGTATTGTGCGCCAATTCACTTCTCTTCCGGCGTATATTTGGCATCGATGGATCGCCAAAGAGCAGTGTACATTACCTATTCGTTCTTGCACTCTATTTGTATTGTCTTACAGTCCTTTCCTCTTTAAGTTTGTGGCCACACCAAGCAAGGCTGTTAAGAAACCTAAACAGAAGAAAAGTGCAAAGAAGAACAAGGGAGGAAAGAAGAAGGATGAAAAGCCTAAGGAAGAAAAGAAGCCCGAAGCCGCAACTGGAGGACCTAAGCCCGAAACTGAGGGTGAGGAGGTTCCCGAACACTTCCTGTGTCCCATCACGCAGGAAATCATGGTGCGCATCCATCGTACTTGATGAACTCCTGTACATTTTCCTCATGTTTCCTTGGTTAGAGCGATCCGGTACTGACTTGCGATGGCCACACCTACGAGCGGAAGAGCATTACCGAATGGCTGAAATCCCACTCAACAGCTCCGATCACCGGTACCAGTCTTGGTTTTTGCAAATAGCTTGTTCCTCCAACTGATCGTTTGGATGTACATGTACGTAAAGGCGCTGAATTGGAAAACAAAACCCTGATCCCCAACCACTTGGTACGCTCTCAGATAAAAGAGTACCTTGAGCGCCAAAATGGCGGAGAAACTGCTACGGTCAAGAAGCCGGACAATGCAGCAACAACGGACGAGGGCCAGGAGAGTGAAGAAGAGGAAACGGACCAACGAGAAGAGAAGAATTCAGCCGATGAATCTTTGCTGCCCATCCATCGCCAGATAAATGCAGGACAGATACCAGGATTCGTTTCAATTCAGTCCTCTGCAGGCAGTACGGCACGGCCCTTCATTTTTACTTTCACTGTTCCCACTAAGAGCGCGTGTGCAGATAAGGGACAAGAGCACTTCACCATTGAAATGGCCAAGCAAGTGTCACACCGAGTATTCACCCGGGTTCTCGAATTCCTGTACACTGGAATTCCTACCATCAAAGATAAAAAGTACGGAGCTTTCTCACAGCGAATAGAGTTATACTCAACCCTGACATAATTGGTAGTGACGGAGTGCAGGACTTACTGGCTGCAGCTGATCTTTTCGAGTTTGAACATCTGTCCACTATCTGCCGTAACGTGCTGGAGGACAACGATTTCCTCAATCCTTCGATTGGTACGATTGGTGAGGTTGAGACTTTACCGGCACGATTGCTTAATATCATTGGCAGGCACTTGGTTGAACGATAAATCGGGTGAGGTCGCCAAAGAACTATTCCTTAACAAGCCACTCTTCTCGGATGTTGCGTTCCTCGTAGATGGTGCGTTGTTGTGTTTCCATTTTGGCGTATCTGCAACCTAACAGTCCTCTTTTCGGTAGGCCAACACATTCACGCCCATAAAGCAATCTTAGTCGGGCGCTGCAAAGTGTTGGCAGCGATGTTTTCTGGCCTCTTTGTCGAAGACTCCTTAGCGGTACAGTTTTTCCCTCATTCCCCCAGCGATTCTTTTCACTTCGCTCATTCTGTAACGAAACAGACCATCCCCATTGGCGACACATCAGCGGAGAGCTTCCTCGCCTTTTTGGAGTTCTTGTATACAGATCACTCCCCAATCTGTGAAAGCGGGGATTCAGTCGGTATCCTCGTCTTGGCGAATAGATTTGGTACATCTCAGTCGCATTTCTCCTTTTCTTGTGAAAGATTGACCAGCTGACTCTTACAACGTACCTCATCATCAGGCGTTCCTCGACTGACCACCTTGTGTGAGTTATATATTACCAAAGAAGTGGAGACGGCAACCAGGTAGGTGACTTGTGACTTGATTGCGCGTCTGAAATCAGACATTAAATCACTTGCATCAGCGATGGTATAGAGAAGGCGGATATCGACGTTATTGGCCTCCTACATGTAGCTCAGCAGCACAACGCAGAACAGCTTGCAGGTTCGTGCGCCTGTGCCAGTTCAGCTCCTTGTTCATGTTTTTGACCTCTCCATACAGCATTTTGCTTGCATTTCATTGCTTCCAACTACCAGCCGATGAGCAAGAGACCCGAGTTTAGCAGCCTCGATGGCAAGAATCTTGAGTACGTGGAGGCGAATCAGGTACGATCACTTCGAAGCTTGCGCGATTCACTCGATTCTAACCTTTTGGTACAGTGGCCACCTAAGTCGTATCTCGAAGAACTAGCAGTCTATGAGAAGGCCATAAAGGAACTAGACAAGGATGCCAAGTGTATACTGATGTAACGATCAAAACGCCCACAGAGGGCGATAAAGTCCGCATCTTACCCTGTAGAAGCGGATAGGTCACTTGCTTGTCGATCCGGCCACTGGGAAGGCCTGCGAGAAGTTGAGCCCATAGGCAAGCGTCCAAACTTTGGCATCGACCGTCATGCCCTGTTCGCTGATGAGTCCTACCATCATCACCACGACCAACAGGTCAGCGCAAAGAGCTAGTGCTAAATGAACGTGATGTCGCACGATTTAGCGTGCCAAGAAGTTGGCTAAGCGGAACCAGTCTCGTCTCAATGAACTCGCCTTCTTCCATCTCTGTTTCATTGGCACAAAGTGTACAATATAGAAGTGAACCACTGTCAACGTCAAGCATAAGGCGTACCGGCATGTGGTTGTCTGTTGCCCTCTGCATCACCATCAACCTGCACAACGTTGATTACAACCATTAGGTGGATCCCTCCACACTCACTCCGCATCAAAGGAAACACACCAGTATTTGAACCACAGCACATGTGGAGCTGGTAAGCCCAGGCTCATAGCAAGTGGTCGGGCTCACTCCTATCACAGTTCCTTCAAAGAGCAAAGCTGATTAGATCAGAGTGTGTTCCAATCGGCACGCTTTACCCGTGTAGCCCGTCTCTTCTTTAAGTTCACGCAGCGCTGCTTGTTCGGACGTTTCACCTGCATCCACCAAACCTGAACCGTAGAGATGAACGATCAGACACACGACCTCAAGGATGGGTATGATTGCTTATTACCTGAGGGAATCTCAAGACAAACCTTCTGGGTGGGTGGCCTGAACTGAGCGATGATGACAATCCGGTCTTCCTGACCCGCCTGCCTCACGATGGCAATGATATCAACGGCTACAGCGAGATAGGATGATGAGCATTCCATCATCTTAAGATGAATAGGACATCCTATACCATCCACACTGCCTGGCTGTGCCGTGACGCGAGTGACTGCCTCCCACACGCGGCGCTTGCCAGAGGGATCCTCCCAATCGATCTTGCTGAGCCCCAACCACTTTTCTCTGTGTACCTGGGTAGAGGGGGAATGAATGTGTCATCAAACCATCAAAGTTTCAGGGTGTTCCCACTCATCATAATGCATCGCAGCACATCGCAAAACAGCCCCAGGGGTGTGATGGTACATCACCGGCGTACCTCTTGCCAGGAGTGCACTTTGCCTCCAGGAGCCTTCCCGCTGCTCCCACTCTTACGCTCCTCCACCTTGTCTACTTGTCGATTGTCACTCATGTAGCTAATATGGCAAAATAAAAATACTATTTGATTTATTTGTGTGGGAAATGCCACCAGCTAAGACCTTGTTCCCAGCACAATAAATAAATAAACAGTTCGGTCATTTGAAAACAGCTCCGAATTTGCTGAAATGCATTTCCAATTGTTAAGGTGGCGTTAGAAAAAAGAAAGAAATGAAAAGAAAACTCTAATTTTGTGCGGACAGGGGTGGGCGGGACGTTTTTCTGTACTCCCACACGCACTCCGCCCTCAGCATCACTGCGCAGTGTTACTCTCCCCCCCTAAACGAGGACAGACAGAGGTGCGTCCCGC
>CDEZ01019737.1:0-10423 GCA_000826365.1 Acanthamoeba royreba
CCTTGACAACCCCATGATGAAGAAGGTTCTCTCGGAGCTCACCACGAACCCTGCCGCCATCCAGGGGTACGCCTTCACTTAGTTCCTCCTGCTCTGTTCTGTAACTCATCATCCTTGCCCATTCCAGGTACATGAAGGATCAAACGATCATGAAGAACATCCAGAAGCTCATCGCTGCCGGCATCATCAAGGTCAAGTAAGGAGAGAGAGCAAAGTTTTGTGTAATTCGAAACAAAAACACGAAAATACCTTTCATTTCGAAGAAAATTTTCATATTTCTTCTAATTTGCCAAAAATTGACGCATGTCAGGATTGGTGCATTTTGGCGCGAATTGATAACATGTTTGGCGCCTTTTTCTTTTTACGCCTGGCCTCACGTAAACCATCTCGACTACAAGGTTTTCATTCGAGTAGCACATAATTAAATTTAAATCCACACAACAAAATGCCCAGTAGCAAGCGCAAGCATCGATCCGATGATGAGGAAGGCGACGCGATGGAAGAGGAGGAACACGTAAGGAGGTGCGTTCATTTTTCTACACAAAATAAACACATTTTCTGTTTGATAAATTAAAAAGAGATTTGCTGGAACACTGACATCGATGACGACAGTGAGGAAGAGGGAGAGGGAGAGGAAGAAGAAGAGGAACAAGAGGACAAAGGTGATGAAGATTATGATCGCCCCTCGCCCAAGAAGAAGAGGAAGACGACGGGCAAAGGAAATAAGAACAAGAAGACGACGAACAAAAAGAAGGCGCCTACGTCGGCCAGCGAACCGGAAGGAGAAGGAGAGGAAGGAGGCAGCAAGAAGAAAAAGAAGCGCACCACTAAAAAGGCTGCTTCCGAAGCTGAAGAAGAGGAAGAAGACGACACTTCACTTTTCGGTAGGTCACCTCTTCTTTTCTTTTTTTTTCATAAAACTACAATATTATTTATTATATTATTTTGTGATTTTTTTGTTGTTTTACAAAGAGAAATAAAAATATGGAGTGTTCAATTTTCGTGTTATGGTTAAAATGTTCTGATTTGACCGAAATAAATGTGGCAGGTATGGTGAAGAACCGCACGGCCATGGCGGTGACCGTAGCAGAGTGGATCTCTCGGTACCAAGATGACGCCACGGAGGCCATGCGTGAGCTGCTCAATTTCATCCTCAAGGTGCGTTGCACCCGAGTGCCGACACTGATGTGTTCTCGAGGAGATAAGCGTTATCACTGTGACTCACTCGAGTGCCTCTCACTCATGAACGCAGGCATGCGGTTATCCCGAGGAGGTCAGTCGCGCTGCGTACCGTAAGCAGGAGATCGGCACCATCCTCGAAAACATACTGCACGATCAGAAGTACCGTGCTGTACGTCGTTTCTTCTTCACACTCCATCAGATGAAAAACAAAATAGAGAGCTAAACCTGTTGTCCAATTGTAGGAGGGTGGCCAGTACCCGATTGTCGGCCGCGGCAAGTTGAGGAAGTTCAAGAGCAACTTTCTCGAGTTCTGGGACAAGCTCATAAACAAAACGCAGTACACGATGATCTACGAGGATTCCTTCCTCGGCAACCTGGTCACCATCGCCGTTGTCATCTCTAGGTTCCCCACAGCCCCTGCTTTTCTTCTCGCTTAGGGGGCTGTTTTCGCTCACAGTGTAAAATCCTTGCAGCTCTGTGCTTCGTCCGCTTCGTCACACAGCGACTCTTCTCGGTTTGCAGTTGCTGACTTCACTGATCAAGGTGGCAAACAACCTCAGCAAGGAGCTACAGGTGACCATGCGTCAGCACAAGGCTGCTGCCAACAAGGCCGGCAATAAATCCAATAAGGCCGAGACTGCAAAGGTGCGCGAGCTCAACGAGAAAGCACAGGATCTCAAGGAAAAGATCAACACGCTCGATGAGAACATGGGTCAGATCTTCAAGGGGTATGCTCGCACCATGGCCCCAGATACGGCTTGTTGCTCTTTGCGACTCACGTTCCTCCTGCAACTTTGTATTGTGCACTCATACAGAATCTTCGTTCATCGTTACCGAGACATCTTCCCGGAAATCAGGGCGGAGTGCATCGCCAGCTTGGGAGAGTGGATTGACACCTATCCCATCTTCTTCCTCAACGACAAGTACCTCAAGTACCTTGGATGGACCCTTAACGACCGGGTAAGATGGAAACTTCTCTCGTCCTCTGCCATGGTTTGATGTATGTACTCATGCGAAACCTGGATAGATGGCCGAAGTTCGGCTGAGCGCCATTCAGGCCTTGAGCAGACTCTATGAGAACGACGAGAACATCACACCCTTGGATCTTTTCACGCAGCGTTTCAAGGGTCGTATCATTCAGTGCACACTTGACAAGGACAGCGCTGTCGCATTGGCTGCCATAGCGCTCTCTACTCGTCTAGCCAAGTACGCTTGAGATTCGTGCTTGTGGTCTTGAGTTTGTGCACGTTCCTATTCTTATCATTGATATTCACAGGCTTGGCGCTCTGAACGGTCAAGACACAAAGCAGCTCAACAGTCTGCTTTCGGACAGCAATGTACGGATCAGATTTGCTGCGGCCGACTACCTCAATGAAGCCATCCTCCAAAATGTGATCCCAGAGACTGATGGTACAATATACCTTCAACTTGGGCAGCATTGAATTCCAGTGCTTACCCACACCGCCCCTTGTGCAGACAAGGCTACCAAACACAACCTCCAGCTGAAGGAACTGCTTTCCTTCGTCATGAAGCAAACTCATCAGCCTAAGAATCCCAACTACGTGATCGACGCCCTGTGGGAGCAGACATCTGTGTTAAAGGCACGTACTGGATGGCTACGAGTGTTACTCCACTCTGTAAGTTCTAATTCGCCATAATCAACAGGCATGGGACGCCATGTCTACTCTCATGGCTGATGAAGAGTTAGAGACCAACGAGCGTACGGTACTCGCCGCAATGATCAACGCCTGTGTGAAGAAGGCTTCTGGGCTTTCCATTTGCCCTAAGGCCAAAAACGAGCCTGATGCTATCGTCAAAGCGGTATGCTCGACGCTTCAGCAATTCTTGATGGTCAGATGCCATCTTTTGCTCATTCTTGGTCCTCTTTCGCGCGAATGTAGAAGGAGAAGGCTGCCAATCAATCCAAGCTCTCCAAGCATTTCGCCAAGCGACTTCCGGAGCTCCTGGAGCGTTGTAAGACCGAAGCGGATCAAATAGAAGAGCTGGTCGAACTCCCTCAGTACTTCGACTTGGATGCCTACCACACTCACCGCTATGAAAAGGTACTCCTCTTCATGTTACATGGTTTAAACTCGTTGCGTGGCCTTATCGTTGGATCACATATCAGCATTTCAAGAATCTGTTGGAGCAGCTCCATGAGATCTATCTCAACAACACACGGGCTAGTCTTCTCCAGGCGTGCGCCAAGACCTACCGCGCCATGCTATCGCAGGAACATGCCATGCGCAAGGAAGCTGAGGTGGCCTTTGGTCGTCTGACTGATGAGTTGGCCGATCGTTTCCTGCAAAGCCGTCCCAGCCTTGATCCCGCGGTGAGTGTGCTGGCCTTCTCCTCTTAACACATGGCCATAACTGACGATTATGGGCTCATCATGTTTTAGGAGGGACCAGTCGACCTGGGCGAAGAGAACGAGTTCACGTTGCGGATGTCTCTGGGCCGTCTTTACTATCTCTACAACGTGCTCGATTTGGCTCGTCTTGACCTCTACGATCCCGTCAAGACCATTCTGGACGCGCAGGTCTCGGGCTTGTTCCCGGCTAACTACGAGAAGGTAGAATAGTTTGCCGTTTCGTGGCCCTTTCGCAAACATGTGACACGAACTTGTTTTGCCCATATCCCTATTGCAGATCATGGTCTTCGTCGTGGGCGTGCTCGGTCAACATTTGCTGTGGAGCGCAGCTAAGTTCAAGCCCAAGACAGGCGATGCCAGCACTATCAATCACGAGCGCGACGAGTTGGTTCTTCAGCTGACGAAGCTTCTTCAGAAGGATGTCGCAGCTCCTGATGTTCGTGACAAAGTACGATACTACTTCGACTCATCACTTCGATCAATATGACCCTAAACTGAAACTGTGACAACAGGCCTATTTGCTGCTGTGCGATTTGGTGCTGGTCTTCCGACCAGGCCTTAAGCATAAAGCCCAGAGTGCCCTGGCTACTCCCTTGGGTTCACTACCTGCCACCCTACGTGCCTATTTCGAAGAAGCTATGAATGTACCTCGCGAGCGGAAGAGTAAAGATCTCGATGACGAAGATGACGAAGAGGAAGAAGAGGAAGAGGAGCTCGTGGATAAGCGCAAGGGAAAGAAAAAGAAGGCAGCCAAGAGTGATGACGAGGGACAGGCCGGCAAGAGCAAGAAGAAACAAACTAAGAGCAAGAAGTCTGATAACGAAGATGACGACACCAAGAAGAAAGCCAAGAAAGCCAAAAAGGTTGAGGAGGAACCCGAGGTCACGCAGGAGGAGGAGAATAAGGGTATTGATGCTCCAGATCCCAAAGATGAAACTTGTCGAATCTCACCCAGTGCTTCACATCACGCAGAACGTCGGGAGCGCCCTCTCACAGCCCACGAGACGGTGGAGCGCAAGATCCGTTTGATTGCTGGTCTTGCCAAGCTGATCGTGTACAACATCATTCCCCGTGCCGAGAATGCGCCCGCACTGCTGGTGCACTTCGTACGACACGGCAAACAGGTCAAGGCCACTTTGCGTCAGTTCCTCGCCCAGCTCAAGGCTAGCGATGAGAACGTTCAAGAGGACACATCCAAGACGTGGGTGATCATTTTGGACACCATGAAGAGGGTACTCTTACTTCCCGTCGTGCAGCGACTTCATAGCTTCAGCATAATGCTAATACGTACTGTCGACCAACAGGAATATCAGAACTATCTTGATGCATCTGAAGACGTCAAGTCAGTGGTGCTCGAAGACTTCAAGGAGCTCTCACTCCGGTTGGCCTTCACGTTCGGCATTGCGCAGAAGAAGCTGAGGAATTCACTGATTACGCTAGTGCATTCGGGCATCATGTACGCTGCCGAGGACATACCTACCAACTTGCACTTCCTCGACGGCCTACCGCGCTTCGTCTCGTCGCTGGCAAGCCAGACCACGGCGAAATACATGTACATATGCGCTTCCCTCAACTGGTTGGTGATTGAAGAGCAGTGCGCTTACTCTCCCTTGTGCGTGATCAGCCTTAATACGTTCCACGAAGAGATGAATGGCAAGTACAACTTCGACAAAAGCGATTCCGACTGCGATCCCTACTTCTCTTTCCTCGCGCATCTTCAGAAGATGGCCAAGGTGCGACTCACTCGCTATACCGGAATCTGTTCTCTGCATGGGCGTACCTTACCCGACCCATGGTGTGTGCTTTCAGGTTGCTGGAGAAGGCGATGAGCTGGATGAGGAGGTTGAGCCCAGCGGGAAGAAGGCTGCAGGCAAGGGTGCTAAGGGCGCTAAGGGAGGCAAGAAGGGCAAGAAGAAGAGCCGAATTCCAGCTCTTGAGCTTGAGAAGGTGCCCGATCGACCAAAAGCGTCCAAGACCTCCATGGCCGTGCGCCTTGCTGCTGTGGCCGAGGAAGAGGGAGAACAGGAGGATGAACGCAGCGGACCCGAACCCGAGGAACAGCAGGACACCAACAAACGAGGCCGCAAGCGCAGAGCTGCCGGTAAAGAGTGAAGTCCGGTGTGTTCTCTTCTCCTTCCCTCTGAGTTGAGAGGTGGATCTTGTACGTTTTCCTTACAGCATCACAGCACAAGAAGCCGTTGCAGTCTACCTCAAGTGAACATCATCATCATCATCATCAATCCACCCAGGAAGGAGAAGAGATAGGAACCAAAGAGTTTATGGTAACGTTCACGAGTCTTCTCCCATCGTGCATCTCTACTCGTGGCTGTGTTGCCCGTCACGACCGAAGACGTCGTGGCTGCATCGCCAAAGCCCAGTCCACGCGTGGTATCTACAAAGTTGCTCATGCTCGCTGTATCCCACCCAACATGCGCGTTAAGAGACAGCTTGGTGAACCAAAAGGCAGCAGCTCCCCTGCAAGAGAGAGCGTACCTTGGATGGGCTCGACGATGCCCGCGTTGTCCTTCCCGAGTCCCTTGCCTTCCTTCCAGCCCATCTTCTCCAACAGGTTCTTTCCCTTGTTGATTTGTTGTGGAGCCGCTGATGAAGAGAGGATTGCGCCTGATCGTAGCGAATCCGCTGGCACGACACGCGGTTCCGGGCCGTAGTAAGGGCGGGACGAAGATGAAGAAGAAGATGCAGTCACCTTGTACAGTTCCTGGCGCTGCGCGGCTCGGTCGATGTATTCGTGCTTCAGTCGCTTCTTCTTGTCCTTCTCTTCCACAGTGAGTGTTGAGCAAAGCTTGCGCTTGAAAGCGCTCCGCTTCCGCTTGTCCTCCTCCTCTTTGATGTGATCTCGAAGAGGACGGAAGATCGGGTGGTTGAGGTTGGGCTGGAAGTTGGCAGTGAAGATGCTCTTGCTGGCTCCTTCAGCACTCACCGAGGTTGATGTGGTCGAGGGGACAGGTGCAGGGGAAGGCGGGCGTTCAGTGGCGCGGCTTACGATCAGCATCATGTTGCCGATAATGATGTGGTCATGAAGCTGCAGAGGACACTCTTGTTCGCCGGAGGGGACCCGGCTCTCACTGAGCCGCTTGCCGTTGAGATACGTGCCGTTGTTGCTTCCCAAGTCCTGAAGCCAATAGAAGTTCTGCCAATAGAGATTCTGCCACACGATGCGAGCATGGAACTTGCTTGCAACGAGATCGTTCAGATGAATGTCGTTCGTGCGATGCCGTCCTATGGTGAACACCTTGGTTTGTGCTAATTGAATGCATTGGGTGGTAAGTGACGAGGCGAGACAATAACGAGCGAAAGAAGGAGAGAATACCAGTGTCGTTCTTGTGGGCTTCATCATCACGTTGAATGTCCCCGATGAGATACGAGCCGAGCTCTTGCGTATCGTCCTCTACAAGCTTAAGTGTGAGCGTAAGTTTGGACGGCATGCCTTCTTCCTCTACCTTCGTTGTGGTCGGCTCTTCACTTGGAGTCTGTACATAGGAGTGAAAGTGAGCATACGGAAAGAGTGTGGACTGCGATCAATGCACCTCCTGGGCCACTTCAACATAGTCATCACGAGAAAGGCGGTGGTAGGTTGCAGCTGGAAAGGCGTTGTAGTCCATGTACAGATCGGAAGCGGGAGAGTAGTAGAGACCAGTTATGGTGTCGTAGTAGGTGCTACTCGTAGGGTCCCACTTCCACGCCTCTGCGGCAGCGCTGGACCAGCTCTGCCGCTCATTCAATCCACGTTTACGTACGAGTTCGGCAAGCCGCTGTACATCCTCCTCTTCTTCATCTCCATTTCCATCTCTTTCCTCAGTCCAATCCCTTTCTTCATCTTCATCTTCGGCTACCTCGTCGTTCAATACTTCGCCTTCTTCATGCTCATCATTTACTTCGCCGTCTTCCTTTTCCCTTTCCTTCTCTAAAACTGTCTGTGATACTTCTTCTTCTTCTTGCTGATGATGCTGATCTGCTCTATCGATCATCAATGAATGGCGAGATTCCATCGATGGTGCATTCTCATCTGCCACATTCTGTACATCTCGCGCTCCTTCGTCTTCATCTGTCGTCTCCGGTGCCGCTGCCGCCATCGGCGTCGAAGCGGGGAAGCGGACGACACGATCGACCAGGACAGGCAGGAAGCGGCCTGCCGATGGGTCCCAGTGATAGCACGGTGACGTCTGTTCGAGTGAAGACAGATTGTAGTACAGCGCGGATGCAAAGTCGTAGTGAAGGTTCGTATAGGAATCCAAGAACAAACCTCGTGCACGATCGTAGATCAACCTTCCTGCACTCTCCTCCTCCTCCTGCTGCTGATGCTGCTGATGCTGCTGATGTTGTTGTTGTCTATGGTGCAGTTGACGATGGTGCTGAGGAGCATGAAGGCCAGGTGGCGCCTGAACCGCTGCAGCGTGCTGACCATCTGTAGTTCATTTTTTGTTAAGAATTCCATTGATAATTATAATTTATAAATAATCATTTATAATAAAATTACTTCAGATTAAGAAAAATATTATTTGTATTTAAAATATCTAATTAATGTTAACCTTGATCCTGGCTGCCTGAATTCAGAGGTCTTTGCCCAAATGTTTCGTGGCCACCCTTGGGCGTGTCTTCCTCATACAAATCGGCATAACTCACCGTGGATCTTCCTTCGTACATTAATCTGTTCTTAATCGAAATTTATCTCAAATTTTCATAACACTTTCGGAAATTTTCATCAGGAAAATAAAGGAAATTGAATTTCCCCGGAGAAAAACCGCGAAGAAGTGGGAGCTTGATCAATAGCGCAGCTGTCATCTTCCTGTGTCTGGGGGCTTGGGCTTGCCCGTACAGATCCCTTCTTCCTGACCCGGAGGATCTGCTTCCCTCTTCCCTTTAAAAAAAAAAGAGGGGGAAGAGGATCTGAATCAAGGGAAGGTCCCATTTTCAAACAGTTAATTTAGTTCCCTTTCTTTTTGTACATACATCGCGGCTACGCGACTCTTCTCTTGGGCCCATTTATTTTTGGATCCGACCTCAGTCATCCATCTCCATTACAAAACATCGAGACTACTACGCTACAGCAAAAATGCAGCAGGATCTGATGTTTAACAAGCACCTGGGTAGCACCTACGACCCTCGATCGCGAAATCAAACGTAAGTGCACTTATTTTCCATTAAGTACATATTATAATAAATATTATAATAAATATTTAATAAATATGTAAAAATAAAAATCTGAATTCATTGATATATTTATTTAGAATATTTGTTTTTGATTTACGACATAAATGGAGAGTAATTAATTTGAATTTATTTAAATGGGATTGTGGGGCACAGGGCTCATCGAAGCTTCAAGAACACGAAGCAATTCATCGAGGCGGTGGCGGATCTGCCCGAAGATGAAGAGGACACTGGACCCAACGAGAGAAAACTGAGCCGCGGGTCGGGAGTCGTCTTGACAGCTCCTGACGCCCAGCGTGACTATGAAGATGACGACCTTGACGCGGAAGACGACGAGGAATACGACCGGCCCTTCCTTGAGAGCGTGTCTGAGCAGCAGGTACGCAAGCAGGAGTCTCTTATTCACTCATAGAAGTGTGAGATGAGTGGACGGAAGCACAGAGTGTTGACCCTTGCGCGCGCGTGTGTGTGTGGTCGCTGAACAGATAAGCGCTGCATTTGAGCTGTCGGTGCGCTGCGTGTACTGCCCGATCAACCACAACTACGAGATGATCTCCACGTACATGGCCAACGACTTTGAGTACCTCAAGAAGGCACTCGGCCTTCGACGAAAGGACCTTCGCACGGAGTTGCGTTCTGCCAAACGCAAGAGTCGAGTGCGTGCAATTTCCATGTTTCTTGATTTGAGATACGATCCCTTTGCTCACTGTCAACATCTGGGGCAACGGTTTGATCTTGCAGCTCATCGTGGAAGAGCTTCAACAACGCTTGAACAATCTAGATAACCACTATTATTACAAGAGGGATGCGTTCCAGGTATTGATCCTCCTGGATCTGTGAAAGATGTCATCTGATCCCTTCGAAACCAACAGAATGATCGTCTGTTTGAGAGCTGGAAACAGAATGAAAAGGCCAACATTGAACGGCTGATCAACCAGCTTAAGCAAATTCCCGCTTTCTCTGCCAACATAAACATCAAAAGTATGCGTTTCGGCTTCCCCTGATCGGCCAGGTGATCGCTCTCCTAACATTTCCAATCCCTAGTTCTTGGCGCTCGAGATTTGATAGCTAAAGATGGCGGTATGACGCTCTCTTACTTGGACTATGATGATCTCAATTCGAACCTTGTGAATTTGCCTGTCGTGAACAGTGTCGCAGCCCACAAAGCCGTACTGCACCTTAGTCCTTGGAAAGATCACTAAACAAACACAAATACTGGAGAAGACGACGCAACCCACTTGGAACGAAGTATATAACCTGTACGCTTGCCACCTCCTCTGTTGTGAATTTGAAGCTAATCAAACCTCTCGTAGAACGGTCATTTCGCTCTCCGATCAAGTGCAGATTGAGGTTTTTGATAAGGTTTTGCTAGGAAGCACATCTCTTGGATGTGTGAGCGTGCCTTTGTCGGATCTGGAGGAGCAGCTGCCTATCGATAAGTGGTACCCACTGCAGGTACGGTGCTGTCTTACGATTCAATGCGGTGTGCAGTCGTCACTGAAATCTTGCGGCGACTAGCCTAAAGCGGGAGGAAAGAAGCCTACGGGATCGCTGCACTTGGGTCTTCATCTTACCTACCGTGAGGGACCAACGATGGAGAAAGAAGAGTCGGCGTCACCCTTTTATCCGACAAACTATCACAACCTCAACTACAATCTCCTCTATCAGATCCTCCTATATTCGCTCTACGATTTTGACAAG